>JAVQJD010013895.1:0-11433 GCA_036023655.1 Nannoperca australis
GGCGTGCATGACTGTTCGCATGTTGACAGTCAAACTGCTTCTGGAATGCATTCTGCGGTCCAAGATTACACCAAGATTTCTGACCTGGTTCTTTGTTGTCACTGAGAGCGATTTAAGATAAGCACTTATTTTATCTTTCCTCCTTTGCTCCAAACAATATTATTTCAGTTTTGTCTTTATTTAACTGAAGAAAGTTTTGGCTCATCCAATCATTGATCTGCTCAATGCACCTGATTAGGGATTCTATGGGGGTGTAATCATTGGTTGATACGGTTATATATATATCTGCGTATCATCTGCATAGTTATGGTAGGAAACTCTGTTGTTCCTCATAATTTGTGCCAGTGGAAGCATGTATAGATTAAACAACAGGGGCCCAATAATTGACCCTTGGGGGACACCACATGTAATTTTTGTTTGTTCTGATGTATAGTTGCCAATTGACTCAAAATAATCTCTACCTGTTAGATAGGATCTAAACCACTCTAGGACTGTACCAGAGAGCCCAACCAAGTTCTGAAGTCTGTCTACTGATATGTCATTGTTGACTGTGTCAAATGCAGTACTGAGGTCCAACAACAAAGCACCGAGAATATTCCACAGTCAGTGTTGAGACGAATGTAATTTAAGACCCTAACAAGATCAGTTTCAGTGCTGTGATGGGGCCGGAAACCAGACTGAAAAACATCAAATATATTATTTGAGTTTAAAAATGTGCTGAGCTGTGAAAAAATAACCCTTTCAATTTTTTTTCCCAGGAATGGAAGGTTTGAAATCGGCCTGTAGTTACTAAGTTAAGCCTGTAGTTAGTAATCAGTTTGTTTAGATTTTATTTCCTCCCTGAAGTAGGTGGTGCCCCGTTTATACAATATTTGATTAATTAATATATGTAGTTATCGCTACACCCCGCACCCAGTTCCCACGGATGGTAATTGCGTAAATCTCGTTCGCTAGATCACGCCTTCCCTTCAATAACCACCGCCAACGGATTTCTCCAAGGGCACGAAGGCCATCCCCACCATCAGAGAGCCCTCCCACCTGTTCCAGAGAGGTCAATTCCGCAGTGAGTACTCGTGCTTCCAAAGCCACTGCCCATCCCCACAGTTGGACAGGGACGCGAACTGGTGCACACTCGACAATGAACCAACCGCCGTATTGTTACCAGTCGGTGCCCCATCCTACCTGGCCTCTTCATGCTTAATTTCCGTCCTCGTTAAGCCATCAAGCCCAATTAAGAGTATCAACTTTCTCCCACCTATGGTCAGCAGCACCACCGGCACCCATACTTTCCAAACGGTCCTCACTAGCCGCATCCATCACTTCCCCTTATCAAACGGCATATAGATCGCGTCGTCAGCGCCCCACCACAGTTTCATCGCCGGCGTTTACAGCTCGATCCCATGTGTAGAATCTTTCTCCGCTTGTATCGCTCCCCGAGGGCGAACCTTAATTGCCGTTATCCGCTCCTCCCATCCCATCACTCTTCGATCTTCTCCCTGGACAGTTCCGGCTGAACAGAGCTCCGTCTTTCACTTTGTCAACTCTGCAACTGGAACGTGATCACTTCTTCCGCGTCGAACAACTGACTCACCCTCACAATCATCTTTCATGTCCCTTTTTTTGGGGGGTTGTACAACCAGAAATGGTTACCAGCAGAATAGCCTCCAGAGTTGGCAAATAAATGTCAGGTCGCTTCCTCTGCGCTCTTCGCAATCTACCCCACAATAGCCGCAGCCATCTCGTGGGTCCCACAATCCATCCTTGCATACCTTGCGACAACTTAACAGTCGTAGACATAATCATTAGAACGTTAGACGCTTGGGCCCCTTTTCCAGATACCAACCAATGCCAGTCCTCCATATTTGACACTGACGTTAAACCCCGTAAATCCAGCCTTAATACCCCTGATTGTCGACTCCTGGCACTCCGTCCTTAACAGCATATCGCCCTCTACGTTTTCAGTCTTACTGGACAACTCTGAAGAGTTTCCACCACTCTCACAACATACAACATCCACTTACTGTCACCACCATTACACATTTCTGTTCTTACGCCCATTCCGAAATGGCCATTAAAACACTTACTATCAACGTTTACATTAGCCTTCCCTCAAATTAATAGCCAGCAGCCCAAGCATAGCTTTAGCCACCCTCAGATAAGTCTCGCTCAGAGGACGTCTATGCAACGAACTGGCACCAAATCCTCGCCGCTTCCCACTTACCACAGACTTGCTCTCCACTTGCATAAACACCATCCGCTCCGGATATAGCAGTCCTCATGTAGGTTGAACCCTAGAAGCAATGTTGTTGCTAGCTTTTCTTGGGTTCCTCAGATGCTCCGAATTCACCGCCACTACCATTCGCTTTGACCCACGCCATCACACCTGTCTGACAATCAGAAAGGCAGTTTGAGTTCACACATCAGATTTTTTTCCCCCACATACTTTACTCAAAGCGAACTAAGACTGACCTTTCCGGCCTACTCCTGTTTTTTATTTCAAGATCCTATCTCCACTGAATCCATTTGAGACCCTGGCCAACTACTTACAATCCCGGAAGTCCCAGAGCATAACTTCACCAGAACCTCTCTTCATCAACGAGTCCGGGCAGGTTGTCACTCTGTATTGGTTCCACCACCACTTCCGCAATATACTAGCCTCGTCCGGCATTTTTCCCGCCATTACTCCGTATACTCCCTTCAGATTGTAGCTGTCACCTCAGCCTCCCGCAATGGCATCCCCAAACACTGAATTCAAATCATGGGCCACTGGTTGCAAGCTCGCAAGCATACCAATGTTACATCCGGTCAGATTTCAAAGATCTTAAATCTGCTCAATCTCTTTTAAAGTAATGGAAGGTTTTTTGGGGGGTTTGTCATACCTGGGTGCCACGGCAGATTCCCCACGAAGCTTCCCCACACCACGGCATCATCAGAACTAAAACATTCAGCTTGTACCTTTTGTTCAAATACATTTTTCAAATATATCTCGTCGATGATGTGGTCCTTGCTAGTGAATTGAAGCTATTTAGCAGAATTCCGGGAGCAGGACCACACCCCAATTAAGTTAATTAAGATGCTACACCCTCCTGCATAAATACCCTCCTAAACTATCTGCTCATTTTGCTCTCGCTTACTGCGCAACACCCCTTCTTGTTTCCTTTTTCTTCTCTGTTCTCGCTAGGGTCCTGAAGGGGGTTTGTCGTACCCGTGTGCCACAGCGAATTCCCCACGAAGCTTCCCCGACCACGGCATTATCAGAACTTAAACATTCACCTTGTACCTTTGTTCAAATACATCTTTCAAATATATCTCGTCGATGGTGTGGTCCTTGCTAGTAACTTACATTATTGGTCAAATGATAAGTCACATTATTGGATTTTATTACGTTTTCGATTAAGTAAAAATCGTATTACATTTTCAGGCGTTATTACATTTACAGGGAATTGTAACATTACTGGGTGCTGGAAGGCTCTTCAGTATGTACCACAGCAAGTAAACCCATCAACTGATCTGACTGTCCACAATTCAGTAGTGCGTTAAGTCTGTTGCTAGTATAAGCTGTCACATTCAGTTCAGAGGTCTAGCCTATACAAGCTCTGTACAAAAGGTTAAGATTTGTTCATACACGTACTGAACACCTCTATGACATAATGCATAAAACAGGCAAATTAATACGTTGATGAAGTCACTGTATGGACCTACATAGAAACTGATGATAACTTCTCATTATTACAGTATATTTCACTGTTCTTGGACAATTAACCTGAAAGAATACCTTGTCATTTACCCTGGGACTCAGTGCTCTCATGTTTTAATATAAATGTAGGCCTATAGTAAATGAAACATTAAAATGGACTGACTTATCAACTGAACGTGATTGTGGTCTTTCTTGACTTACCAAATTATAAACTTTATGCTTAAAAAAGTTTATGTGTTTCTCTTTAGAGTCAATCTACCGCCTCATAGTCTAGAGCTACATGGTGTGAAACTTGAATAGATTTATATTGGCCCATGGCCCCACTTGTCTTCTTTTACTGTAGATGAATCAATTTTATAGCAAAGAAATAATTACTTTATGGGCTCCTCATTTCCAAATAGAATTTCCCAAGGAATCCATATAACATTCCTAAAGAAAGTTTCTTTTAAAGGGTATGCCATATTGTGCAGTATCTCAAATTATGAGAATTCCAAGAAAAAGAAAAATAGTTGTAAGAATTGAGAATATTCTGAATTATCTAATAATTCCTAGCTTCTTGTGAACTCTAACAAACTGACTTCTGCAGTTTTCTACCTATATACTGATTATTTTGCCTAAGAAACTTCTTTTAACTCTACACTTTTTGTTTTCCTTTCTAGTACGGTTAGTACATTACATGTATCTCTTTAGGCATATTTTAAAGAGAAATTACCTCTTAAATTAAATTATCAACCCTGACATGGGCAACTGTCACCTGAACTCTGAACAACTGGTAAAAACTCGGGGTGAAGGCTGTAAGGGATATGATTTACTCCCAGCTGCATCAGGCAGCTGAAGTAAGAGAAAAATATGGCGTAGTATTTTTCTATTGCAAGTCTACCTATTTTAGGAATGCACATTATTAACATGGTGTACTCTCAAATATTTCCAGATTCTGAAAGTATTCCATCATCACTTTTTTAACGAACTGAATCTCACGTTTTCGATCAAATTTCATTCAACATGGTTGAGGGAGACGATTGATTGAGATTGCTGGAATCAAAACAGCACTAGAAAGAAGAAGGGAAGGTGGCTCACACCCTGCTGCCTGGTATGAAGAGTGGGATGCTGGCATCTCAAATCCCTGAAAGAGGAGAAGGACAAAATAGGCCAAGGACAGCCTGACATTAGATTTGGCTATCTTCTTATTCACCTTACCTACGGTAGGAAAATGATACACCCCACCCCAGGTGAGATGCCTCAGGTTAATAGCTGACATCTCCCACTGAGACAACTTTAGATTTAGAGTGTTAGATTTGAGAGGTTAGGAACTTTATTCTTTGAGGGAAGATGTATTCGATGAAGTGTTGCCCTTTATCAGAAACTACCTCTGGCCTTCTGCTGTCAGAGGTAGAAGAATAAATGGGGTCATCCAATCCACTACTATCTGACTCGTGGCAAACGACAGGAAGAGGGGAAGACCTGAAATCAGTTTCTTGATCGACTGCATACTGCTGCTATTGGAGCACCATGAGTTGGTCAATCAATCTCTCGTTGAGGAGTCCTGTTGTGGAGGAGTCCTGTTGTGGAAAGGTCTGAGGATGTAGGTGTGAGTCCAGTTGCTCTGATACCTTCTTTACAGCACTGAGTTGGTTCCTGGGTGCTGAATGTCTGGGCCAAAGAAGAAGATAGGAGCAACACAAATTTAAAAAAAAATGTAAAACTTGGGACAACAGGGTACAGCAGATCTTGTGGACCTTGGGGATTTCATTGGAAGACAGCTCAGGAAGGTGGATGCTGGAGATGGATGGATGTAGATGGTTGAAAGAACTTGTGAGAGGCCATGCTGACAGCCTATGCTGTCAATCTCTTGCAAACACAGCCTAACCAAAGAACAAAATCCTTGGAGTGTTCTCCTCTATCCTTCACCGGACTCTACAGTAGGTTCACAGAAAACTGCTGGAGGCGTTTTCTGCAAATAGTAGATTGTGGGCTTCAGGGTGCACTACAGGGGAGTCAGGGGGAGCTTGGCTCCTCTTAATAAGACATGAGCTCCTCTGCATCTTCATGCGTAAAATTCGGCCATTATTGATATTTAATTCATCTCTAATTCACTTTAAGATACTGGCATGCATCACACTTGCCATCATCACCATTGAAGTGTGGCAGGGCAATATCAACTTCACTCACTTTAACTCAAAGATCAGAAAAAAAACTTTCTTATCAAATCACCTTTATTGACATTGCATAATTTGTAGTCTCATAAAAAAAAGAAAAGGTTCCATACACTCTGCTTAAACACATCCACATATTAAATAGAATAACACTAAAAAGTAAGGTAACACATATGCTAATAGGTGTTGTAAGATAAAGTGCAGATGCAGTTATTGCACATTCAGTCCGAGTTACTGCATTAAGATTGTTGTGATGGTGGTGGGGTAGGGAGGGGGATTGGAGTGTGAGAGTTGAGCGTTTATATGGCTGTGGGGTAAAAACTGTTTCTCAGTTTGAAAATTGTGGCATTTCCAGGCCCTGTAGCGTATGTGTCTGAGTCTGTGAACCAAATTGCGATTATTCATTTCTCTAAATTGTAGTCGGCATACACATATGTCAAAAAGAAAACAAGGAAGCTTACTCACAAATTTTGGATTTACCAAAAAATCTAAGCCAATCGAGCAACCAAAGCTATAGGCGTCACCTACCGCAAATGTTACCGTGACAAAAACTGTCGGCACACCTACTGCACAAACTCATAGCTGTGTCTCAAATTGCATACTTTTAGTACACGGACATGCAGTACTGTGTACACTATGTAATGTGTATTTTTACAGGTAGTGTTGTCTCAAATCGAACACTGCTGGTGTTCACTTACGGGAAACGCAACCTTTGACTACTTTTTCTTTTTAATGGTGGATTGCAACCGGGCGCAGCATTATACCAACATTTGACCTCGATTGCAGCTCACTTGACTTCAATTGATTTATATTAAAAATGAATAAAAAATGTACATACTTTTAGCCATAACAATCACAACTGCTGCCACTATTTTCACACATTGCTGGTCCCTCCCCTTCTGCTACGTAACCAAGATGGCGACTGTTGAGGGTGAAAAGTTCCACATTCAACTTTCTGACCGTTATGAGTAAATCATCCGGGTACTTATAGTACACTGTTGCCATACTTGTCAGTGTGAACGCATGAATGCGATTTGGGACACAGCATCAGTTCTCCCTCGGAGGAATGCGCAATACCACCCACACTCCCCACCCTTACCCCCCGATATACATCCAGGGTTACATCTCTAGTTCTGTATTTAAGGTATATTAGCACAACCCCCCTTTTTGTATCCCATGTGTTGCAGGTTTATTACCTGCTCCCACATGTATAAAAACACCCCCATACAATATACAATAAGGGTTGATATGGGTTAACCCATTACAAATAGGGTTACTTACAAAAAAGTTCTACAGTGTTTTTTTCCTCTGGAGAGCATACTAAATACATACAGCCGGTTGACACTATGTGTGTGTCTAAAAGCACACATGCATTGACATGCATATGTACACTTCGAATCACAGAGTAAACAGTTGCATGATTTGCCTCCTCTGTGCAAATGATAAACTACTACTGTAAACTACTTGTTGGAACAATCTACACTCCAAAATAATATGTTAATGAATGAATAATTGAATGATACATGGAGGCATATATTTTAACAAAATGTAACCGATGCAATGTATGTAGCACTTCTAAAGTTGCAGTCCTTGTTATAAAACACACAATAAAACACTGTAATACAGACCAATAAAAATAACATAGGCCAACTCACTTATTTCATTACATATTTCAAAAGTGAATCACAAATTAGGATGCTGAATTTGCTTCCAGTAAAGCAAAATATCTTCCATCACAAATAAGATACAGAGTTATTGGAAGTATACAGGCAGAAGTATTCTAAAACTGTCCCCAAGCCAGACCAAACATTGATCTTATAGCGTTTACTATACTGCTCTTCAGTCTAAATAATGTCAAAATTAGTAGACAGGTTTTAAATTAACAAGACACTTGAACTGCTTAATCCCTCATCAACCACAATCATTTAATATAACAAGCTATACTAATACGATCTGTAATTAATGTAATTAGCATTATTTAGAAGCTAGTGCTATGTCATCATACTTATCTTCACATAAATCATGGCTGCTATTAATATGAACTCTGCCTCTTAGAAGCATAATAGAGTTGTTTTTCCTCATTAAAATGCAAATGTAAGCATATGTGCTCCAGAATCTAATGAAATCATCTCTATAAGGCCAGCCTGCAGTGTGATTATGAATATGCCGCAGTTAAAATCTGCACAGGAATGTATTCATATAGAGGAACATACATACAGACACATCATGATAGCATAATGATCTTTTTACCATTTACAGTGGTGGAGGTCTTAAAATGTGATATATTTTTGCGGTGTTTAACGACCATGCCCTTTGAACAGGAGTTGAATATGAGCCCATACGTGTAGTTAAAAAATTTAGCTGAGCCACATTATGCAGCAGCTTAGTGGCACTTTGGTTTAATTAAAGATTGTGTATGTAATTTACAGTATTACTTCTGATAGCAGCAACAATGGCTTGCAATAGTTAAAAATTAATGTTTCAATAATTTCCATTTATTTAATGAAAAACCACAAACAAACACATAAAGACACACCTATGTATAAAAGATACATAAACAATATATTGCAAAAAAATAGAGCAGTAAAACTGTATATTTACCCACATTACAATACAGTAGTCCGCATTTGTCATTATGTGCACAATATCAAGACCATCTAAAGAATAAATAAAGAAAAAATATTTTAAATTAAATGAACCTCATTCCTTTAGATCAGTGGTATTGTGATTTTTTGGTAGGTGTGTATAATATGGTTTCTATCTCTATAAACATCCTTGCTGTCCTGTAGACATAAGCAATCAAAAGGCAGCCAATACAAGACTTATAAAAATAAACTGTATTTCTGTCCCAAGTGCATTTCAACTCTTATTTGATGTTAATTTTCAAGTACATGGTGGCAAAAGTCACCTTTACACAATTAATTTTTGCTATTTACAGGCAGTTAGGCAACACAGGGGACGTAAATATCTGGAGTGAATACAGAGCAGTATCCTGAACACTGCCACAGCGCACATACATAATACTGGATTTTCCTATATTTAATTTGAGCCACTCAATGATTTGCTGCTGTTTTATATCTGGTTCCAGCATCTTTTGATCCCTGCTATTCAGGTTTTTGATTTTGTATCGTACAGGTTCTGTGGCCTTTTAATCAATAGAACCATATCTCTGGAATTCAGGTTCACTTTAGTTCAACCGATTGCCATGTGCAGTAAGTGGTAGTGTGTGAAGACTTTGAAAATGGCTTTCTCAACACTGGCCTTCTTGTATCCTGCCTCTCCTTGTTGTCTGACACAGTGACAGTGTGATTGTGAAAGCACTTAATTTACTTGACGTGATAAGAGTTAATTACAGGGTGGGTTTGAGGAGCCTTCAATCAGTCAACAATCCACGACCTCCTCTGTCTCCTCCCTGAATGGCTGCTCTTCTTTTCTTTACCGTTTGCCCTCCCTTCTCACACTCTGTATTTAGAAAGAGAGGCTGGGAAAGAGCTGGTCATATTTCCTTTTTTCCCCCATTACATTTGTACCCTACTTAATATCTTCTCATTTATTTGAGTTTTTCTATATATATATTAGATCCCACATTTATCAAAGTTTACCAATGACTAATAACCCTCCTACCCCGGAGAAGGACTTTATAAAGCTGCCCTTACTCTTGGCAAGGGGAGAGACATTTCTTTGCAGTCGATTTCAGTTGCAATTTGGAGTATTTGATAAGTGTAAAAATTGAAATGCAGAAAATAGTAACAATTGTATTTGAAGGTTTTATGTGTATATGCAAATGTCTGCAAAATTGTAATGCCGTGCATCTGCAGGTAAACATTGGCAAGCCACTCACAATGCTTGAAAGAAATGTATATACAGACAAGTAGTAGATAAATTGACTCAGATGCATAATGTTGAATATTCTCTGTGGGGCAGTGGAACACTTCTCCATAGAGAACATAGTATTTTCTGCTTTATGTCCCCTCTATACTGTGTTGTCACACAGTGTTCTGAAACACCATCTCTCAAATATTATAGCTTGACTATAATTTGTAATAATAAATACTATATGAGACCCCATATTGGATGTTACCTTTACAGTGGTGGTAATTAAGTTGAGATATCTGTAAAGACAATTGTGCAAGTGACATCCAGCCAGGGGGAATGTGATTCAAAATTAGAGTGAAAGTCTGCTCTCACTGACGATTTTTCGGGCGCATTATTTGTTTTAATTGCTGATAGGAAACTCTGCTCCCCTTAAAAAGCCACTACCTCACATTAATGCATTTCATTGGCATGACTTTAAATGGAGAGTTTGAATCTCCCATAATGGACCAAATGCTGTTTAAAGACACCAGAATTCAATCGTAGCAGATGCACTGAATGTTTAAAATTTTATTGCGTAACAATATTGGACACGGACAGAGTCCACCAACATATACTGGTTTTCTTATAATCCTTCAAAAGCTGAATACCCAGCTGGGTTAAGAGGAAAAATTCATCATTTCAACGGGAGAATGAGGCTCACAGCTTTAGTCAGACAGAGGCCACTTACATTAATTTCATTACCTCGCTGAGATGAAACGATAGAAAAAAGGGAGAGAGGAAAGAACAAGATGGATCTAGTTCAAGCAGCATCATCTCCGCGCATACAGATATTCTCCTGTATTTCAATTTGCTGCGTCTTGTACTGTTCTGTGGTCTGCAGTCTAAATGGAGGACTTTTATGATGCAAATGCAGGCAGGAGCGATAAATCTCTCTGGCTCTCTTCTCCTGGGCTCCCCTGATACAAAAAGATGTTCTCAGTCTCTCTCACTTGCACATTAAAGCGCTCTCTCGCACGTTCTCTCCACTGCAGCATCATGTTATACTCGCCCCCAGGCCACATGAAAAATGAATCAGGCCCAGGTGATGCAGTGAGGGACGGGTGGGGGAGTGAAAGAGAGAGAGAACCAAAAGGGGGGAGGGGGAGAGAGAGAGAGAGAGACCCCAAAAAGTAGTGCTTTGACTTTCAGCAACTTCTAGGTGACTTTAATTTGGGAGATGATAACGTTCGCTCAGTCACAGACACATGTGCACATACACCCACAAAACACACACATACAGAAATGCAAACACACATTTGGCCAAAGTGCTGTAAAATAATCAGGTTCTATTGTGATACCATGCTATTGATTACACAATAGCACGCTGGCAATTCATTTAATCTCTATAATTGAAAGTCTATAAAAAAGGAAAAAGTCTATAACTGTTGTCAAATCTCTGAACTTATTCAACATGGCAGGATTTAAAGGGAAGCCACTTAGTATTGTACTTTGTCTCCCAACTTAATGAAAGTCTCCAAAAAATGCTGGGTCCTACGTTTCCCAGTGACTACATGACTAGTACTCCCCATGACTAGTACACTAACAGAGGAGGGCCTCCTTAAAATTGTGTGGCTATATGTGGAAATATGTGCTCAAACTAAACATCAGAATCAGAATCAGAAATACTTTATTAATCCCAGAAGGGAAATTGTTTTTTGATACAGTTGCAGTGCTCAATAGAAGTTATTGAAGAATAAAAAAAATAATAATAATAATAAACAGTAGAAT
>JAVQJD010013899.1:0-33731 GCA_036023655.1 Nannoperca australis
TCCCTCTCCCTCTCCCCCTCTCTCTCTCTCTCTCTCTCTCTCTCTCACACAGAGCTGAGTAGAAGCGAGGACTTGTTAGATTTAGTCCAATGGCTTCCCAGTGCGGCCAGCAAGCAAGCTCTTGTTTCATAGAGAAGTACCTCCCCTGTTATCTCCCTAGCACTATAATCACTTAACAAAGACTTGGGCATTTGCACAAATTAAAACATCAATAATGCATAAGTGCTTTTCAGTTTTGAGCTGTAGTGTCCCTGTATCGGGATGAAATATCCCTTCCACCAGTGGAAAAAAATCTAGCTCGCCATCTTCTGTCCCACAAATGACTTAAAGAAGGCACAGCCCTGCTTTGAGCTACAACCCCCCTTCTTTTAAAGTTGAGGCTAAAGCTGTGGTGAACATTTGGGATCTGCTTTGGTGACGGGACAAAATGGCTGGGCTGAGTGGGATGCGGAAGTTGTTTTAAAGCAAGAGGCGGTAAGTGGTGGTGGTGCATCAATGCAAACAGGCAACACCCTTGAGTGGCGCAGTGTGGCATCCTTCCATAAACAACACCACCGCCGTGTCCCCGACATTTATGATTTGTGGTCAGAATGGCAACACAGGCCTGATTCCAATCCAAGTCTGCATGTTTGCCCTATCGTTACATGGCTAAATCTGCCCAACCTAGTCTCTTATTTTCCCAGATGAAAACACCAGACGTTTCATATGGTTGTCAGAGAGCTTTGCTTAAAACAAGTCGTACTGTATGAGAACATTACACTTGGACAAGGAAGGGAAGGGCGGCGACATCATGGGAAAGAAACTTAGTGACACTTTGAAACCAGGATGCTGTTCAGGCAACTGTTTAATTGGAGGGGAAAAAACTTCATATTTATTACTGCAGTTCTGAATATGAACTGTTATGCACTGACTATAGAGGTTGGAGGAGTTAAGTATTATTATTGGACTTGTAAATCCATGACCAGTACCGTTCCAACACCAATGGAGGACGAGCCACCCTATGCAGATGGCCTCAAGGACAATTAGCAGTAATGATTGGTTGCCACATAAATGAGGGAAATTCTATTTGCTACTGCACTTGCTGACGATCACAGACCAAATGCCTCAATATGGTCGGCTGCTTTATACTTCAGTGTTCCTTGTACATGCTGGGTAAATATACAGTACACCAGAAAAGAACATTTCTGTCTCTCGCCATGATTTAAAGGATACAAAATAAAGAAAGGTAGAACTTTAAATCTTGTACAAACACAACACTATCATGACGAATAGAGATGAGACAAATAGCATAGTGATCTAAAATATTATCTCTTCAATCATATCCTTTTGCCCAGATATCTTCATTCCCCCCCTTCCTTCTCTGTCAGTTAGTCTGGCAAACAATCCCCTTGTTAGCAAACTGTTAAGACAGCCGCTTGGTACACAAATTGCGCTCGACCAAGCGAATTTGTTTTGCAAGGGTGACCTGTTTAATCATCTCATTTTCTTTGGCGGACATTTATTCATCTGGTTTCCACGGTTACAGAGAACATTAAGGGGCTACAGTAATAAGGCTGGAGAGTCAAACAGGTAATAAAAAAATTAACGCCATTTTCCAGCAGCCGAGGACAGTGGGTGAAATGAATCAAGGGAGAGGGGAGAGAAGCAGCGGGGGAAGCAGGGGGGTTGGGTGTGTGTGGGGGGGCTTCAATATTGTCCAAACAATAAGCCTTAGCGGTTATTTTACTCTGTAGATCAGGTGGTGCTGTTATGGACATGACACTTTGGGCACAGAGCAGGAGAGATAAAGCTTTTAAAGTGGCCCTGCTCCTTTTTTATTGTCATTTAGCGATTACATATCAGAACAATTAAAAGTTAGCCTGAGATATCTATTAACTTTGCTCTGTTTTTATTTCTTTTGTGCTTCAGAAGAAAGATAATTTGCACTCCTGATAATGCAACGTGTCAATAATATGCAGACAACATGACATTTAGATGCCCTGGTGAGAAATGTTTCGTAGTCCTCCCCAGTTAAATCATGTTTTCTAATATTGTCTTTTGAACAACTGAGCCTCAGCGGAAGAAAAAGAAAAAGAACGTCGGCGACTACAGAGTTCATCTCTCTAAAGCTATTAGAAACAGTGACCTACACACCAATTGAGAGAGCCCAACTTCTTGCCAAATATAGAAAATTCCGGCACAATAGGGGAACAGGTGCTGAGGGCCCATAGAAAGTGACGAAGCCAAAGAGCTGGGTTGCTGCTGAAAGCCAAATAAGGCAGTGAGACACGTTGCACCAAGGCACAAAACAACCTACTGTAATGCAATTTTCTAAGTCTGATGACTGTCACAGATTCCCCAGCAAACTGTCTTCTACACAATATTACCTTGTGTTGAGACAATATTCAGGGATTTTTTTCTACTTTAATAATAGCCGAACAAGAGAAAACAAGCAACAAATTTTATGCATTACTCATTTCTCCACTCCTTTCAAAAGTATTTGTAATTGACAGCAGGGCTTTGGCACTCCTAAAATATGCACAAACGTTCTAAACCTAACCCTTAATCATTTAAATCGTCTGGTTTAACCTGTATTTGGGCATTTTACGACTCTGCCAACACCTGTCCCCCACCCTTGTGAAAAACAAACCAAATTGAATTCTTTCTTTGTTTGCTGTCGTGTTACTTGTATATACGTTGTTTTCTGGGGGTTGGCTCCGGTGTAACTAAGGTTGGAGAGGGAAGCACAACTGATGGCAGGCAACGTGTCTCGGGAGAGGGAGGGGAAAAAAGAGATGTCAGCCGACCCGGCCTCACACACAGTCACAGAAGCACAGGGTACGCACTCTGACATCAAACACAAACCGCTCACGTGTCGCAAGGAGCACTCCCCCCCCCCCCACCCACCCCCACCCCTGACTGAGGCAGGAGCCCGGAGAAAGGAACTCTCGTCATACATGCAGGGTGAAATCCCCAAAAGGGGGATACAGAATGGACAGCAGAGAGAGAAGAAAAAGGCTGAGCTGTGGCTATGGGACTGCCAACTGTTCTGCTAACAGCCTCTTAACAGGTGTGGGCTCTAGAACCATGTAATCCTATCAAGTTACCAAGTAAAGAAAAAAAAAAGGGAAAGAAATCCAGCAAACTGCAAACTCCTGGGCTCTTCTCCTCTCTCCCTTCTCTTCTCTATCTTTCTCGCTCTCTTGGCAGTGACAGAAATGAACAGCTGGGCGTCAGATTTATCATGTGCAGACAGTAATTATTGCCGGTGCTGCCTGCTACTGACCCAAGTGAATAGAATGTCACATGAAAAAACACACGGCAGAAGGGGGACCTGAAGTTGAGGGGTGCCGGGCTGGGGACTGTGTGGAAGACGTGTGTGTGTGTGTGTGTGACACAGAAGAGAGAGGAGGGCAGCGTTTAAACGTCACTACGTTCCTGTTTGCAGTCAATTACTACGAGGACAGGGCTATCGGCTCTGTAACTCGGCAGAGCAAACATTTTCTCACTTACGGTGAAGGTAACAGAAAAAAGAGGTTTTGTGTTTGTTTTTGGTGATGTTTTGTTTTTTTCTTTTCTCCTATCAAAAATAAAGATAGAGACAGTGCAGCAGGCACCGAATTCCTGTCAAAGAAAAAGGTGACAGGGAAGTAAAACTAAGATGTGCTTAACACTAAAATACATAGTTAAGTGAGAAGACAGATTTGTTTCAACACCTTGCATGTATGATTAACTCAGCTCAGCAACAATAATTGATAAATTAAAAAAAAACAATGAAAAGCCACTGATGTTGGACCACACTAAGTGTTTCCGTCAACCCAGTCTGACCCCACCTGCTGTATTTGTTCCAGAGATAAGAGGGTCAGGAGATAAACTATCAATTTATTACCCGTGTCAATCACTGTCCTTGTCATTAAATAGTTAACCTCGAATCTGCTGCTTCCTTTTATACACATTCAGTTGTGTGAAAGTTGTGGTCTGTCACATTCCATACTCACTAACCTACGTACGGGCTGGTTCACACCTTAAAGACCCTCTGCCACATTTAAAAGGATTAGTCACCACATTTTGTGCCGGCTTAATCTCTCTTTCAGCTGGCTTAATAAGTGTGCTTCGATAAGCGAAGCATGCAAATTCATTCATGGCCAGTGGAGACCATGCTTTCAGACAAACGCGCCAAAGTCTTCCACTCTGCTAATTACCTCTTCATTTTCCCCTTTTCCCCTCTTATATAGCATATCAATGACTAGAGATTATTCTTCTCCCATACTTTGCATGAAATTTTAATTTCATATGTGAGATTAGGAAATTGAGCCGAACAAGAAAAAAAAAGTTACCGGAAGCTTCTCTCTTGACTCTGCACGTAAGAATATATGACACACCATATTCAGCTGTGAGATTAAAAGCAGGAATCCTTTTCGGCTGGTTACGCTGAGACAAATGAATAAGAAATACGGGAAAAAAAGAAAAAACATTCCAGAACATAATACCTGATAAAACTTTTTTTTTTTAAATAATGACATCATTTATAATTCATTGCCAATTCTAGATAGTATAATTAAAAAGGATATTTCACCATTTCCATTTCCCTTATTTTTAGTAGAGCAGTTTAACAAACATGCATTATCTGTGATAATAAAAACTTGGCCTGTTATATTTTAGATAATAAAGGCAATGAAGACCCAAGGTGCAACCTGTTTATCATTCTGGAATATTTCTTCACCGAGTATTAATTAGGCCATTACTCCAGATTGGTGACGGGGAGCTTTGAGGTTTTAATTAGGTGCTGGCCACTGCATGAGTGCACAGGATTGAAGGAAGGGGGTGGTGATGCCACTTGCCTTGCTCCTGGCCCATATCAAGTAGCCCTGTACACTTGGGCTACTGCGGCAAGATGCATGGCAGCCCACGTGCATCTGGAGTTTATTTTATCGTTTGATCTCTAATGTTTCCTCTTTCTACGGGGAAAAAAAGGCCAGTTGGTGTGATTTGGGTATTAAAAGACAGGGGTTAAGGTAATTATGGTGTTGGGTGGCTTGTGTCTGATGACTGGGCACATGCTCAATCAGGACTCAGCTGTCCCTCTCTTTCTGTCTAACCGCCCCCCCCCAACACATACACACACAAACACACACACCTCCCTCCCTTCGTCTGCTGTCTATGTTCCCCCTTCTCTCCCCCTGCCACTCTAAAACCAGGCATAACACACACAGCCTCGCGTAACATCAATCAAATACTGAGAGCGGACCATAAAACTACACAAACATATACGCTGCCATTAACTACTGTATTTGACACTTATTTAATAGTTCTTCCCCAATGTAGGTTCAAAATCAAAAAAATAAATTTAAAAAGGAATTAATTTAGACTGAAAAAAAATGAAAAAATCCACTGTTGAGGTACAGTTTTTAAATATGAATTTAAATGCTGCCATAAAATGTCTCTATATTTGATATTAAAAAAACATAGCAAAATAAAACATGAATATGGGTATTTTTTCTTCTAATCTAACTCAAAGAGAGTGATGTTAATTGGCAGTATGCATATGTGAGTAATAACAAAAAGCATATATATTGATATTATTTGTAAAAGGCATTTAAAAATAAATCTTGAGAATGTGAGTGTTTTTCCCCGGTTGACAAGACGATACTAATCACCTCGTTGCTGAGAAGCACTCTTCCCTGACAAGGCTCCTTAGAATACAAGGATCCCCCAGGAGAAATCGGCATGAAAGAGGTTAAAGACAATGACTAGCATTTCTTTTCCTCCAAATGTCTCCCTGTTAAATTTATTTCAAAACTCTGTTAATCTGCTGTACACAACATTCCCATTAGCATAGCCCAGCCCCCTAATAAAAATTCCGGCTAGTTTAATTAAAAAATGTAAATTTACTGTCATCCAAGGAGCAGCAGAAATAGGAGTGCAACAGCATATTTTATTGCTTAAGACATCAAATTGATTCAGGTTATTGCTAAATTGTGATAAAAGGTTATTGAGGGCCTTCAGAACTGAGCTTGTTTTTCTCCCTCATTTCATCCTGGTTTTGTGGAAGGCCGTAAAAGATGGAGAGGGCCACAAAGGGTTAATGAGACAACTCAGTGAGGTAGAAGGCAATCAACATTGTGACTCATAAGAGGGTAGAAAAACATTTTCCGAGCTGACGAAAAGTTTGAAATTAGGGTGTGTCACGATAACAGATGTACTTGTTTGTTGTTATTTTAAACTATAATACAGGACACCTTAAATAACCAGACATAATAACCGAGCTCTCATGTACGTCTCTCGCATGTGCTTGTGAAACCCTGTGACGACAGTGGTCTACTACTATACAGTCTTTCAGAGTCTATCCAATGAGAAACAGCATCTTTAGATTGTGTTTTTTTTCCCATTAATACCACCAAATAACAGTAAAAGCGCAGAAAAGCCTATGTGTGTCAAGAGTGCTGAATGGTAAAATTAGACAGCAAATAATTGTTGAGAGGATTCAAACAAGATACAGAGAGAGTACATAACTGGCAATTAATGTATTAAAAATAACAGCCTGGGGCAAAACCTGCTTGAATTAAGTTTGTTCCACAATAAAAGAATAATTCCGTATATGGATGTATTTTTCAGAGCATCCTATCTGTAATTTAAAACACTCTGATACCATTTTAAAAGTTGACAGCCTACTCAAAATATCCCCACAACCTTTTCTAAATATTTATATACTGTGTGAGTTTAAAATAAAGCGTTTCAAAAATAGGGCAGATAAGATTTTTCAAAGGGAACCCATAATAGCTGTAAAAAGTTCTAGTTTAGTTATTGAGTAGATATATGTCAAGAATGGTGCAAATAATGAAATACACAGGGACTATTGTGACACACACATATAAAGGGACTCATGCAAACAGAGAACAAGCGCATACATACAGGACACGCAAAACTAAAAGTGAACGTTAAATGTGACTTATTTGAAAACACACAAACCCTTCTTTCAAGAGAAGACTCCTCGCCACTTTAGGTGTGGTATAAGATGTAATCCAGTTACAACAGGACACGTTTACCCTCCCAAAAGTACGCACAGAATGACTTGTTAACCTGACAGTTACGGGTCTATTAAATTTGAAATAAATAAAAAGAAAGTGCGTTTGCACAAAAATGCCGATCACTGAGAAGAATCTTCTTAAATATCTGAAATAAATTATAATAATTATTTCACCTAACATGCAATGTATGTTTACATTTCAATGTAATATACAACAAAGTACTGTATATACACCAATTAGAAGTACCTGGTAAGGTGTTAGCACTGCTCCTGTTCCCTTTACATGTGTGACAACATAAGCAACACAACAGTTTGTTTGCTTTGTTCCCTTGGCAACAAACCCTTAGGCCATTCAATGTGCCCTAATGGCATTGCCAGTGTCTCTGTGGGTAAAACCAATACCTGTATGTCTACAGAACCAAATGTTGGCTTTTTTAAAAACATGTAATTAAATGAGGGAACTAAACAAGCGTATATAAAAAAAAAAAAACCTGACAGGGAGTTGTGCTGGTCTCATGTGTCCTAGAAGAGAAATACACTCTGACAAGAGAAAATGAAACTGGCTTTGTGAACTTTCTTCACATGTGTACTGCATGTAACACACAGCGTCATGAGTCGTGAGCTAGAGAAACGGGCAATCATATTTGATATTGCAGTCACCTTTGGGCACTGTCAAAGAGCTATAAATAAGGGTGTCGCAACACTTGGGTATACGTACGCGCTGGCACATAGTTTAATCATGAACAACTTCCCCTCTCAGTATATTTAGTCAGAGATAAAGGCACACCTTAAACTGTCAGCTAATAAAACATATCTAGCAAAGACTGAAAAGAAGAAGAGTACTCACCATATTCAGGGAAGTCGAAGTTAAATCCTCTCAGACATGTAACTTTCATAATATTACTCAACTCTGTTAGAAAGTCATTCAAATGTTGGTTGGTGGAGGGGGAAATAAAGCGGAAAAGTAACTAGAAAAAAAAAAGGCTTCCTTCAATCATGCACTAAACTCCTTGACATGTAATCTGTCAATAGTTTGTTGCTGAGATAATGCCGGCTGCCACGAGCGGATTTGATTGGCAGCTTAGGGTCTGGCCCCTCCTTCCTGTGGTTTGACGGGGGGTAGGTGAAAGAATATGTAGCCTCCCCCTTCCCTGCTCTCGCTCTCTCTCTGTCGCTCTCTCTCTCTCTGCCTCTCATGCGCTGTCTTTCTCTCTCACTCGCTGCTTTGCCCCCATATACACACACACGCACAGACCAAGCTGTTGGTGATGTTGTCTGAATAGGCTGATAGGAAATTATGGCAGAGGAACCGGAGCAGTTTTTTTCTCCCTCCCTCAGTGGGCTGGCCTTTTCCATCTTTGTGGTCTTCTAGCCTTTCAACTCTCTTGGGGTGGAGCCTCTACTGCCTCTATTTAAATGAGGGGAGCACAACACTTTCAAAAAAGGTTTGGGGGAAGAAGAGATTACACGTTTATTAAAATATATTAGACTTTTATTGCGCACAAGTATTTGAGGCTTTTAGACTAACAATTTAAATCAGACTCAGTGTGACTATAAAAGCTGATCTTTAAACACCAATATTTAATTATTGTTTAATTTAAAGTAGAACTACAATAAGTTAAAGGATATTTTGACAATTTTGTAAGCAAGTCACCTAACTATTAAATCCTTACTGAATGCCACAATAATATCAAGAAGATTTCATACAGCATACGATAAACATGCCTGTCCTCTTACGTCTCTTGCCAGAAGCATCAAGAGTTTTTAAAATATTGGACAAAAATACTACTCCAACACTTAAGCTTGAAGCTTAACTCTTTCACCACTCTCACAAAACAGAGATCCTCTCTATTTCAGTGCTGTGTTGTATACTTTCTTTGCCTCTCTCCCTCAGAGCACACTCTTTCTCTTTCCCTCCCTCTGATAAGCTATCAGTTTTCATTGTAATTTCAGGTGAAATGATAAACGACAGCCGTTACCAGGTGACAATGAATACTTTATAAGACAAACCCCTTATTTGCCTGGCAGTTTCTTCCGCAGTGGCATGCAAACTACCTCTGGACCATTTGTACATAATGCCCATATACTGCCCATATATGTGTAGGGAATGTGGAATTTACAAAGTGACATAAAATTAAAAAAAAGTATAAACAGTGAAAGGTCACTGGATATTCCTGTTTTCCACAACAGTTTTATTTTGAATAAAGTGTTGTATAACTAGAATTTACTGGTTACAGAAAAGAGGAAATTAACAACTTTATGGTTATGAACCATAATGCAATGATACATAGTCCTGGCTTCAGTTCCTGAGTGCTGTCAGCAAAGTCCAAAGTATGTACATAAAACAGGTTTTGGTTGATTTTGAAATGATGATGACTCATCCTGGTTAATAATGGGGAGAAACAGTTAGTCTCCTCCTTCCTAACCCACATAAAGGGAAAAAAAGAGTTTCTATCAAAAGGTTCCACCCTTGATCTAACATTGTACTGTAAACACTACTTCAGTTTTTGTTAGCCATGATAAAAAATCGAATTGTTTTGCATGACCTGACTTGGCAACAAGACTTTTTTTTCCTGTTGTAAAGGCATTAAATGTCAGTCCTGTTCTTCATCAATCATATTTTGTACAAACACACATATTTTGTTTGGTGGATAAATGAAACCTGGTAAAGCCTGATGCCCATGTTGAACACAACTGAACAAGTTTGGACTAAGTAATCCATGACCACAGCTGTAACATGATTATTAGTCTGTTATGTACTGAAATATTGTGCAAAAGGCATGAAATATTGACAATAAGGCAAAAGAATATTATAGTCACTAAACATGCTCATATCACTGGTGCTATAATTTATCCCCCAAAAAAGTGGTGAGCAGCTTCAATCAACTACATTGTGATACGAGTATGTAGATTATTTTTATTTTATTTTATTTTTTAACTCTAAAATCAAAAATTTAAAGGACTATGGATGAAAATAATATATGAGAACATCTCTCAGGCTGTAACACTGCGAGGCTTTGTTCCACATAGGTAGAGAATATAATTAAAAAGGAAAACAAAAGCTACTTCACTATCTCTAAACTTGATATTGGGGACGTTTTGGTTTGCAGGGTGAATTCTATTCATGTCCACAGGAGGGAGGGTTTGTCGTCCATGCATTACGGCCCTCTGGCCCTTGAGCTGCCATCTTCGGGGGCGAAACCATTACTTTTCAAAAGGAGCTGTGGGGCTTTTCGTTTGATGTGGTCTGAGTGTATTGTATGGTGCATGCGGGAGAATGTTGAGGGCAAGGTGGAGTGTTTATGCGTGCGAGCGTGTGTGTGCACGCTGCCGTGCATGTGACATGGCAGGGGTACATCAGTCAAAGGGCCGCAGGGCCAGACGTTTGGCTGCCCCTAACAGTGCACTCCAGGAGGGGCTGGTCTGGTGAAGGGCCCACTCCGAGTCCTCCATTCCCCAGGACAAAAGCTAGGGCCCAGTTGATAGATGTGAATTCAGTGGCTTTTGTGCCCAAAGCCCAGAGACATGCCGAGTGAGAAATCTGACCTTTGCCGAGAGTCAGATTGTGTTTTTGAACCCCTCTTGCTATCTCTGGCAGTTCGGGGCAAAGAGTGAGTGAGCGAATGGGAGGAGATGGAGTGGGTGCGCGTTGGCGTGGGGTGAAGGTCTGTCCTAAGTGGTGGAGTGTACAGGTGGGGGGTTACACAGGAGGTGCGGCATGAAGCACTTCTACTGCATCTAACTTTAAACACAACAAATTAAAACAGTTTGTGTTTTTCAGCAGACAATGGATCAAGTTTATTCTTTATATTCACTGTCATGTTGTTGTCAAATTGGCAGGAAATTGAACGTGTAAAAGCTTAATTCTGAAGCAGGGGCTTTTAAAGTGGGATTCAACGAGAGTTCACCCTAGTGTTATTCGAGGTTGTCTGTGATGTGGGATATTATTCCCTCTCACGTCTGTTTATATTGCATTATATATTTATTTTTAAGCAGAGAAGGATCTGAATATTAAACTTACACACAAATGTAGCCAGAACAATGATGATGGCAGTACACCACTTCTTGATGATCATCATTTGCATTACTCATGACAAAGATTCTTCAGAATCTCATTTGATTTTCATAATTGCTGTGTAGCTGGATATACAGCTACATACATACACTATGAAAACATGGCAAAATCTCATTATAGGTAGACACTTGGAAGCAATTAACATGGAGTTTGTATGAGGTATACGGTATATCTGTATGTCAACATGCTGCAATGTCTTTTTTTTATTTGTGCAGTGTTTATGATATTACATGAATTATGATATAGCATGTTGCTTGGCGGCAGTGTGCTGAGAGCAGAGATTTTGCAGATAGAATAGGCCTATGTTTTTGAGTCATACATTTTTCTTGACACTGCTTTCATCCCCCGGCCGTAATCATCATATCTCCCCCATTGCTCTCCCGGATGCAGACATCCATAATGCAATCTTCCTAATTTTGATCCCTCGCAATCTGGTTTTTAAAAGGGAGGGGAAAAAAGGGACATATTTCTGAAGGCTTGCTCCGTAATCATTTTAGACAGATAGCCTTTCCCATCGCAGATGAGCAAATATTTGTAAACCAGCTATCTAATGGAAAATTAGAGTGAAATTAGAGTGAAATTCATGACAGTGAAATCCGATTATCTGTAATTCTATTATGCCATCTTAGCCCACACAGCATATTTTTGTAGAGTTTTTTCCATAAATACCTATGCCAGGGGTCCTGCTAATCAAATAAAATTGAAATTCATCTTCCCATTAAATTCAATTAGCTGCAATTTCTAAAGCCTAACAAAGATTTTAATTACTAAATTATAAAATTCTCCCTTGCCAAATTGGGGAGCGAAAAAGTGCATACCCTGCATCTGAAAAACAAACCCATGAAAGGAAATTGTTGATCAAAAAAGATATCCAGGGGAAAATAACATTAGGGAGAGCACTGGGGCCTTTATTCAGCAAGTCTGGGTGGGGAGTGACGTGTGCCAAGCGCTAGGCTCCTGGGCCAGCGGAAATGAACTTAGCTGAGGTTCTCTCTGTCTCTAAATGTCTGCCCTCAGAGTTATTATGCTGTAATTGACTAATTGACACCTTAATTTCATTTATCGGGCTCCTGTGTTCATAAAGCAACCTCTGGGTGGGGCAGTGGTCTTGAGCGGAAGCAAAGGAAGTCAACATCCAGGACAACAGGTAGGGCCTTAGGCCTTCAGTGCTGTCCTCGGCAGATGACGATTATGAATTTGATAATGAAATGGTCAGGAAGAACATACTGACTTAGCAGAGGCTTAAGGAGCATCTTACTCATATGTTTAAATCCCTCTGATGCATGCTGATGGGTAGTAATCATGCATGTCCAGTCTTACAATCTGGCACTGCAGACACAAATGACCTCCTTCAGGGTCAAAGGAGTGTATTTTGGGGAAGTAAGTAATCAAATGGGGATTCAACCATTGTTTCTGGCTTCTTTAATTTTACAGGTGACAGTGGGTGAATATTGTATTCTGTTTCATCTGATATGTGAGTGCAACTGAAGCCAGGAATTATTGCTGGAAATGTTTAGAGGAGAGCACACTGCTAATAGGACAGCTCTGGGGTCTCAGGTCAGCCACCAGGTCCATTTCCCAGCCACCCCCTGCTCCTCACCAGTGGGCCACTAAAATAACAGCTCAGCACCCTCTGCAGACTACAAAGCTCCATCTGAAAAGGCACCTGCTGCTGTTATTCACTTTAGCCGCTTTGGCAGCTCACTCTGTCTGTTTAAAGGACACGTAGAAGAGAAAGACTGACTGGGAAATGATGAATTATTTAAGTATGATGTCTAATTGTTTCAAGGCAGACATCTTGTTTCTGGAAGGTAAAGTCTTGGGGGTGGGTGTACATGTGGGGGGAGGAATCTTTGTGAAGAGGTCTGTCTACTGTGTAATGCAGGCAGTCTCGTACTTGAAGTGGCTGGGTAAATATGACCAAACTGAAACTTTAATCTGCTTTTTCCACACCCAAGCTGGCTGGGTATTAAAGATAATCTTTTTTGTGTGTCATATGGTGGGAGATATAGATGGAGCTAATTTTTAGAGACAAATCTGATATTTGTCAACTGGTTGAAAAAAACCAGGGGATTTTCTCCTAATCCTCCCTTGGATGTGAAGGCGCGTTAACAGCAAAATGCAGATGGTGTTCTGTGCACGGAGAGTACTCAGCGCAGTGCATACGGAAAGGCACAGCTAGCCTCGCTAGGGCTCAAGACAACCTGCAGATAGCGAACCCCCTCCCACACACACACACACACACACACACACACACACATATATTCAATTAAGAAGTCACTTGTGAAAGCAGAAGCATATTAGTTTATTCCAAAGCGCAAACTTTGCAAAATACATTTCTTGGTTGTGTTTTTTTACTTTTTGTTTCCTTGCTGACATAACATCCTTACTTCTAGGCTGTGTTCATCAAATATTCAGTTGCAACTCAATTCCAATAAGGAAAAGAAAACAAATTATAAATAAAATGGAGGCATAAATCTTTCAGGATCCTAATTCTAACTTTCCCTTGGAGTGTTTCTGTCTTTATTTTGTCACATTAAGCAGTTTTGCTTTCCGTTCCCACTGCTAGGCGTGGCTGATTTTACACTGGTGGAAAGGGCCCTTTATTCTTCTGCTCTCTTGTTTTGGAACACTGTGCATTTTGTGGTGTCACTTCTTTTATGCACAATTATCACTTGTGTAACTTCTGGTTTTGTTTTTATGAGAGACAGAACAATAAGACCTATGTGATGTTCTTATTTTGGTTGCAGTGGGACTGTTGTAAGCCTCCACTTCACCCTGTCAAGTACAGCTATAGTATGACTACAACCAATCACCACAGTGATGCAAAGCTGTCCTGCCTGCTTTATCTTATCAAGTATTTTGGGAAGATATTTCCTCTGGTCATTTTAGCACCAGAATGCAACATGGCAGAGCACTTTGGATGCATTCCTAAACTGCTTTGTGGCTCTGCATTACATTTGACATTGTATTGATAGTCATTGTGTTGCGTTTCACAGACATCAGGTCAAATATATTTAGCACCAAGTCCTAGCTTCAAAGGGAATAAACAACTCAAAAAACATCTGAGAGGTGTATGTATCGAAATACAGTAGACCATATTATTGTGTAGAAGGGCTTAAAAGTGTGTACTTACTTACTTACTTACTTACTTACACCAATTATTGAATATATAGCTACAAAGTAGTATCTCATATAGTCACTTTAATGTTAACAACAGTGGTTTCTACTGTTATAGGTTCCATAACAAGAGACTACTTCTCCAAAAAATGAAAGCAGAAAACATCACACCAAAATATGTATTTACTTAACATAATGGAACGTCAATTTTGTGGATCTCGTTTCTTCATTTATCATGTGACTCCACTTCTGAACTTCTGAATATCAAAATAGAATACCAAAACTCTTTCACTCACAGCTCCAATTTAACTGTTCCCTATTAAAGACTACTGGGTTACAAATGATTGCTGGAATTTTATCAAGCCGCAGTGTGTCCTTTTCTATATTTAAGTGGTAATAGCAGTAAGAAAGATTCAAAGATGAAACGCAACAGGCGAGGAAGCTTTATTAGTCTGCAGTGTGTATTTGTTCTGCATAAGATAGAGCTGACTTCTATTGATTAGTCCTGCTATAGAAACAAAGTTGACATTATATGCACTATGAAATTCAGCATTTTTTTTAACCTTCAGCAATGCTTGTCATTCGCTTGTAAAATAAATATATAAATATACACCAGTAGCAAGAGAAGGGGGGAAAAAAATCACTAAAGCTCTTTTGCTGTAATTGGCTGAATAGCAAGGGCAGCAGAAAATTTACAGGCAGACAACAGTGTGAAGGGGACTCGGTCACAGTGCAAAACTAAGCCCTCAGCACCAGCAAGGGAGTAAGCAAGCCAGAGCAGCAAGCAAGTGTCTAGGTGCCTGTCTGGCATTTCTTAACCAGCATGAGGCACTTGTCTCTCTGTAGCTTTGGCGAGTAAGCTTCAGATCACAGTCCATTTTCTGGACAAGTTAAGTAAATAACCCAAGCAAGCATGTATAAGACAGTGACAGGGAAAGAGAAATCCCCCAAAGTCACAGTGGTGACACTCTACTAAATCCAATCAAATTGAGGAGGGAGAGGGGGTGAGACAGAGAGAGAGGAGGGAGGAAGATATCCTCTTTGCTGCCTGTGTGTGTCCAACAGCATTGATGCAATAACACCTCATTCAGTGTTTAGCCCTTCTCAAAGGACAGGCAGGGATAACACTTTAAACCCTGTGGCTTTATCTCCTGCAGATTTTCCATAAAATGCCAAGCCGGGGAACCGGGGCCATGTGACTACCATGTAGGTCACGGCAGATGGGGGGTAGAAAGTGTGGGAGGTGAAGGGAGAGAGACAGAGTGGGGGAGGATGGGAGTTTTCTAATGGAACTGTTGAAAATAGCAAGCAGTAACCAGATTAGATCAATTAAGATTCTGTCCTTATCTGTTGCTGACTATAGCAAGACTGCGAAAACGTAAAGAAAGACAAAGCTACCAATATACAGAACAGAAGGAAAAAAATGTTGTGTCCACAATTCCCAGGTTTGGTTAAATGTCAAGTTGTTGTGACTGAGCAAAGTTAAGGTATGTCAGTGTCCAGCCAATTCTATTTCCCATGCAATATCTGGAAATTGCACCAATCCTTGCATCACGTTAACAATCATTTAATATTTGAAAAGAAGTGCAACAGAAGTGAATGCAACATGGGGAAGGCATTTATGTGTAGGCCTTGTCAGCTGATGTCAAGACATGTGATATCCAACTGCATCAAAGACATAATGGAGACCCTGAGTAAGATATATCCACCGTCAGTTCTGGTATTGCTACATGCCCTGTGTATCGCCCAAATACACTGCTAACCATGATTAACAACCAGTAAAGGAGATGTAAGACGTAAATGGTTAGATTCTTCCGGTGGGCACAAATTTTCTGCTGGACCAGATGAGCTGCTTGAAGCTGCTCTGTGGTCAGCCATGTTTTTGAGTTTAAAAAGTCGTGATTAACTCAGAATATATAATAACTTTCTCCTCCTTAAAGTTGTCAATCACAAGCTTTGTGTGACTAATGAACTGAGAAATAAATCTAAAGTCTTACAATTCATTATATCTAGGGTTAAAGTCTATCGCTGTGCAACCAGGTGGTGATAATAGAAATGAATAGTGATCACTGAACATAACTAGATCTGTTATGTAACCTCTGCATTCCACTCACCACAAAACACCTTATTTACAATATGATATACATTATTTTTGTGACCACAGTGTGTGGCTATAGATGTGTGATAACCATTACTCATATCAAACCTACTTTTAAGCAGGTAAATCCAGACCTTATAGCTACAGTCCACAAATTCAATGCAGTCTCCAGATCTTGGTTTCTATGAAAGCATTTTTTCTGGTGGACTGGTTGATCATTATCCATGACATTTTCAGAGTACTGAGATATGTCAATATTCTGAAGCTCAATGGGCTTGTATAATTGAACTAAGGGCCCTTAGTTTCCATATGCTGAGGGCACAGGTTCCCAGTGGAATACCACTGACGCTTGATGGAATACAAAAGATGGACAGGATTAGGCTTTGTGCTGTTGACTGACCTTGACCTATTTTCTGACCCACGTCTTCACTCAATCACATGATTCGATTTTGATCAATAAAACTCAGGTAAATGTGCCAAAAGATGTACCCAAACAGTGCCGGTACCCCCTCTGACTATCTACATTTTTATATAAGTCCTGAGCACCAGTGGCTAGCTTTGTATAACCTGGCCTCAATCAAACTCAAAGGCACCGTCCCTGTGAAAATAGTATTGATCAAAACAAGCATCTATCCATGCATAAGAGCTTGTTTCAATTGATTTTTCCTCTTTGAGCTGAAAAATATAATAGAGTTGATATGAATTACAAGGTGTTTTGCTTCAATTCATCAACACAACCCAGATAATACTTGCTGTTGCCATGGAAACTTGATAACAGTTTTTGTCTGTTTTGCAACAATCAATGACTTTAATGCATTTATGCTAGTGTTTAAAGAGAAACACAGTCTGGTCTGTAGAATTCGCCAGTACTGTAACTAGGTGGTTTATAGCAGAAACAGCATATGGGGTTCTAAGTGGGCTGTAGATAATCAAAAACATTTGATTCCATTGCAAATAAACTGTATCTTAGCTTTCGATGGCATGCCTAACAAAGCTAGCTTATTATGAGGCTATATATGCATCATAATATATGTTTGTGTCTAAATCCATCATTTATTACATTATGTTCAAAGACATTGGTATCATGTGTGGTGGCCTTTTGAGATAGAATATGATAAATAAATATAATACTACAATAGGCTATATAAAATATATCTATAAATTGTTCAGCAAAAGTTGCAGCCCACTTGTATCCCTCCAAACTATCCCAGTTGTCATGTTATGCTCAAAGGTTTGCTGTCTCTAATTCCCAAGCTCAAGGCTGATCAGTGTTATTCTAGTGACACTTCCCCTAAAGCTTCCTGACATTAAGCCTTTATAAGACAGTTATGGGTGTTACATTGGTCTTGCTACATAAACTACTTTTTATGTCTTTACCATCATGTTTAAATAAAATAGCTACAGCAACAGATTAAACTCAATTGGCCAATAGGCTACCTCCTGCCTTGTTAACAGGCTATTATTGTATACTGTTATCCTTGGAGTGTCTTCTGTAGGTTTTAGGCTTGGGGCCTTAATATTATTGTTGTAGCAGAGGTGCAGTGTTGTAAAAGAATATACTAGTAAGGCCAGTTTAAATTTATTTCACTGTCCCTGGCCAAATCTCCATTCATATCATTCTGGGCCAGTAAGACATATAATAATAAACCAATATGAATGGACTTGCAATAAACAATTCTCAGGCAAGGATTCTTAAGAAAACAGGGAAAATCAATTTACAGCCCCCCACACCAAACAAAAACAGTTAAAAGCGGGTAAAGAGATTAAAGAGCATGCCATGGTAAATCAAGGGCTTACCTTGTCACATAAGCTTGTCTATCCTGACTGCTCAACTTAAAACTATCTGCAGTTAAGAAATAAACTTACCTTTATGTTATATTCCACTTTAATGCAATATTCTAATGTCACTGCACTATCACTTCACTCACACAAACCTCTTGAATAAGTTTTTATTATGAGCTGCAACTCGAATGTGCATTCACTTATTGTTCATGTTGTTTGCCCTAAAATGTATATATATAATATCTAAAAGATACCGCCACAAGTAGACATACTACATACTACAAGAAGACTGACTACATGAGAAACATGTACTGTAACAATGTTGCAGACTTCAGCAAACAAACTCAAGTAGGTGTAGAAAATATATAATCAACATGTCACTATTTTGGTCTCAGTTTGATTCCATTTTTTATATTTTGGATTCAAAAGTCACACCATATATTCAATATTGTTACTTATGAGGTTGGATAACACTGTATATTATCTGGAGCCAGCAGCATGGTTGTATGGATGGCAATGTCAGTTTGTTGGACCGTACACCACCAGTAGTGCCATCATGAGATTAACATTAATCTAGTTGTTGTAATGTATGTAATGTAATGTGTTAGTTTTTTTGTAAAATGTCAGCTATTGGACATATACCCATAGAATTTGGTACAGATGTTCATAGTCCCCAGAGGATAAATCCTATTGATGTAAGTGATTTCCTCAATTTTCATCTAGCATCACCATCAAGTTTTCACTTTTCCAGTAAAATATTCCACAAAGTTTGAACGGGCAAGCATTGTTCCCAGAGTAGGAATCCTAATGACTTTGTTGATCACCCTAACTCTTCCTCTCGCGCCACCATGAGGTTAGCTGGATTTTTGAGTAAAATGTCTCAACAACCTTTAGATGGATATCCATGAAATTGGTATCGGGCGACATCATCAAGTCAAAAATGTAATTTGTCCAATGCTTTGGTTTATGATACCTGCAAAACTATTAGCTTTTCAATCAGCCTCAACTGTACTTTGTGGTCAATGCTAACTAGTAAAAGTAGACATGCTAAGAACGGCCTGGGCAAGGCCTTGCCTCCCTTTCTTGTTTGACAGTTTTCCAGAACAGCTCTGAAGCCGACTGAAAGTCCTTCTCCATGACACCCCCAGACTCCTTTAACATATCAGTTTTTTGCTTCCTCAACCACAGAGGCTACAGTCCTTATGGCTCGCAATACCTTCTTGCGGAATTATAGGGATCCCCAAAACACACAGTCACATAGAAGTAACCCTTGTGACTATCCCACCACTATGGGGCACCTCTTAGTCACACTCATTACTCAAAAAGAAAAAAATAGTCCAGCCAGTATCCAGGACTTTTGGTTCAAGAGGCAGCGCTGTGTATAAAGGTGAGCCCAATGATAGCTAGGTAGTATTGCTAGCTCTGGCTATATGACAATAATCCAAGCCTGTAGGCAAGCACAAGGGGCTATGTCATTATATATGTGGTCTTTGTGCGATAGCATACTACCATCTGATCAAAGTGTGTAAATCATACCTGCCATCTATATCCCCATATAATGGTATACTTACCTGTGGCAAGATTTTGTACTTTTATTGTGGCATTGTTGAGTTGCTTTGGAATACATGTTTATAACGTTTAAAAATGTCAAGGTCGTGGGAATAATTGCAACTGAATTGAATTCATTGAGTGATTATATAATTAGTTTAAGTGAACCTGGGGTTCTTTTTAAATTATACAATTATAATAATATGCAAAAAAGACTCAGATAAACAGTAATGTTACAATTTTCTTCAAGAATTTGGCAAATACCCAGGTGCTCTTTACTGGTCCATTATCATGAAATCATTTTTCATATAAAAATATAAAGAAAAACATATAAGACTGATCGTGATGAGATGTAACAGTCTATTACTGGTTAGACATTTTCATCAAGTCTAGACAATCACCGAAACTTAACATTGTTTCCCAACATAGCACACATTAAAAGCCCTCCTGACCTCTTTAATAAATGAAAAAAGGCATTCTTCACTTATTGATAAAGTTTCTTAAAGCTCTACAGTCTTACCCTATCCAGGTCTTTGGATTGAAAATAATATGATGCTCCATCTTTCAAAGATGTACTTTTCCTAAAGCATTGTTGATTGCCCTGTGTCCATTACTTGGAAGGATTATGATAATATTCCACATTGTGCTCGGCGTGATGCACAGGAAATTCAATACTCAAAAGGTTAATGCAATCAATTAGGATGACAAAGGAGTAAAGTAAAACCCTCCTGCTCGTGGAAAAAGGAGACAGGAGAAGAGAGGGGGAGAAAAGGTATTGAAAGATTGAATGGATCCACAGAGAGAAAAGAGGCACTTGAAACGACAGAAAAATTGCCTTTATTCAACGTGTATCATCCAAGGCCAACTAAATGAAACACACACAAAGTGTACACACAAAGAAAGAAAAAATAGCTCTTAGATAGCGAATTGCATCATTCAGCACTCAACCAGTTGTAATTGTACAATACAGAAGCAATATTTTTGTTTGAAGGTAATCAGATACCTCAGCCATGGAAAAAGTGCCCAGTACCAGAGGCTTGAATATCGATTCATAATTCTCATATGGACTTTTCCCCCGTTCCGAGTCAAGTTTTGTCTCAGCGCTCCATTCCCATGTGCATTGTTGCATGGGCTGAATATTAACAGCACGACAATTGTGTATGGGAGCGATATCTTTTGTTATTTAGATAGATGTTACATTGCTATACAACACAAAGGAGTCTCATCATTGCAGATAAATGGATAAACTTGGATGGCGGTATTGAGCTCTACAACCATTGTAATAATCCATATTACCTTTTCAGGCTCAGTCTGTCAAAATGGTGATGTATTAATCACATTTCAGCAATCCTCCGTGGCTAATGATAATGTTATGAGAGACTGGGTGGCAATATTTCGCTAACGTCTGCAACGCCTATTTTCTGCCGATAAGTTGTGCAAGGAGAAAAGCCTAAAACCTTGTAATCCACTTAAGGCAGTAGACTTACCTACTTCTGCAAACACACAACCTCATAAATCTACTGCACCTTCACATTCTTAAAGACTGCCGAGCTTGAAAAAATACAGCAGGTCCCTCATCCCACTTTGTTTGTACCAAATGAAGAAATGTTTCACATTTCAAACCATTGCACAAGTCATAGAATTGGGCATGCACAGGCCTAACAGATACTCCGTGTCTGTCGTTAAGTATCATTCAAACTTGTAGGAGCAAATTACCTCAAAATACAAAACCAAGTTAATGTAATTCATAACACACCTTTAGGAGTAAGCTATTTTACATGTTGTTCCTGAGTGAAGTACAGAACAAAAGGAGCAAGAAAAAGATTAGACTTAAACACTTTTATTCTACATTTACCAACTTCCATTCAGCTCTACTATGAACAAATAAAGAGAGATGAAGACAACAAGCACAAAAGCTAGGGTTAGGTGGTAACCAGGGCTTTATGTTTTGACCATAAGAATTCCACTTTTTTCAGCAGCACAACTGCTGTAATTTGACCTACATCACATTTTTCTGTTTGGGCATTTTCGGGTCCAACAGCCACGTCACAGAAACAATGGACCAGAATGGGCTTTGAAGTCAGCCCTGAATGAAAACAGAGCGGCTGACACATGAAATGCCCTCACAGCTGGGCTGCCCCCAGTCAAAAGAAAAACAAATACTTTGAATGAGAGGGGGACACGCCGCTCCTGTCTGAGCTTCCTAAGGCCCTGAGCCACCACCGGGAGGTGGGCTTTCACGATATGCCCGTAATGATGGATGGATTGGGAGGAAAGTCTATTCACATGGAGATGTTACATCATAAATATTTACACAGGGCTGCCGTTTCCATGTAGCCTTTGCTTGTTTTGACACACTGGAAAAATTTAAAAGACAAAAAGTGTAGGAGAGAGAAAGAGTGGAAATTGAGAAGGTGGCTTCTCGTTTTTATTATTATACTATACTGGGTGATGCAATAATATTGAATTGAATTTCATGAGTTGTTCTCTTTTCTCAGTGAGACAAATTATCTTTCCTACGGCGAACTGTGGGCTTTATTTACCTTCATCATGACTGAATGAACACATGTTTATTAGAGAATCATTGCCCTTCTATACACAAACCCTGAAAAGCCTACAAAACACTAAACAAAGTGAGTCTGAATCTCAATTATAAATCATTATCAGACCAATTTCCTTGTTTTTGACAAAGACCGACGAATAGAAAACAACCTTAACTACAAAACACATATCATACACTCCCTTTAAGCAAAGCATCACTTTACTCAAAAATCTGCCTGGTCTTCCAGTGAAACCAAAGAGAAATAAAAGGGAAACACCATTGTTTTTGGAAAGCAGCCCTACAAATTTCTGCTCAGTGAGCTCAATTAAAAGCCTTGAAGCCCCCTGAGATTGTCCCTGGAACCAATGAAAACAAATTTGGCAGTTTAATTTTCTTCCCACTGTCTAAGAGAGGGACTCCGCTCTGGGAGTGTTCTCTAGCCTGAGTCTGTGGGAGCCAAAAGGAGAGGCGGGATGTCATGCCAGCCCCGTGTTAGAGCCAGTTGGCCTTTATGATTAGTTGCATTAACTTATATCAAAAGCCAATTAAGCTAACTGTACTCAGTTATGTTGTTGTTATGTGGTTAGACAAGGGGAGACTTAAGTTATTCTGTGTAGTCTGCACTATAGTTGACGCATACTTTGATTTCAAACTTTGCTTCATGGGACTTCCAAAGCAACCTGTTTAAAGATGTCTTGGTGTGTGCATGTCCACCCATGCATCCTGCTGTGAGAACGTAGGAGGGGGAAAAGTGGCTGCGCTGAATTGAATCTACAGCGCTCATCCTCCTGTTGCTGTTAGTTATTGTATCTGTGTGGAAATCAATGGATAGTGTCATCATCGTGTTGTAGGGAGGTACACTGGGCATGTATCTGGGGCTCTGATTGATGCAAGGAGTGTGTCTTCTCTCTGCTGTGTGAGTGACACCACCAGAAACAAAGGAGTGTGGTGTAGTCCTCAGCCTCAATTCACGGCCATGCCACCCCCCAGTGATAGTGAGGGTCTCTGGTTTGACATGAGACAGCCCACGGTGTCACTTCTGAATGTTTAGATCCCTCTTGACTAGGAGGCCAGGGGCAAGGGCTGTTGTATGCATCCTCATGACAGACTCCCACATCAGCATTGTGCTCATACCAGCTAACATCATTAGCACAGAAGGTTTCATCTCAAGGAGAGAAAAAAAGCAACCCAGTTTCTTCAAGTCACAAGTCATTAGTGTCCTCTCGAGAGTCAAATTGTACAGAGGCAGATTTTTTATCAGCAACAAAAGGTTTTATATTCTTGTTAATTTGGTGGATGTCATCTGTACTTAGATGTCTGTGTCTAATGTCTGTTACAGTAATAAATGCCATATAGTGGAAAAATTATATTATTTTGTCAAGATGACAATGTGGGATGTTGCCACAACAACGTCTAGACATAAAGCAGGCATAAAAGAATATCAAATTATAATTAAGGGAACAGCGTAACAAGATTGATAACAGAATATGGCATACATGCTGGCACATTCATGAGAAACTATGGTGTTAAAATACATGTATTATTACCAGTGAAAAGCTAATATAATTACAAATTCTAGCTGATCATTTTCAAATGGGTTGGTATGTGTTTATCAATGTATTTTTGTATTTTAAGTACTGCCATACTGCTCAACAGCTGTTCCTGCCAAGGAACGAATACAATGGCAGTTCCTATATGTGAAAAGCACCTTATTGTTCTTGTAGTTTTGAGACATTGCAGCCTGGCAGGGTTTCTAATACACAGTGTTAGGGGTGCATTTGATTCTGTATAGATTCCTCATAGCGAGAGAGAGAGAGAGAGAGAGAGAGAGAGAGAGAGAGAGAGAGAGAGAGAGAGAGAGAGAGAGAGAGAGAGAAAGAGAGAGAAAGAGAGAAGCCCTCTTTGGAAAACAGATACATCAGTGTGCCTGTATAGTGTACGACATTGCTGTGAGTTAATCAGTTGGAAAATAAAACGGTGGGATTTTAATAAGTCATTTGTCAATTTTTACAACCCCCAGACACATTGATCCATGGGGATTAATGAAGATGCCTGATATTGTTGTAGATATGAACAGGGGAGATGGTGGGGACAGTAATCAGTCATGTTGGGGATTTGTCCTACCTCGTTTTCTCTTCCTGGGGAGTTACTCCATACAGGGGCTCACTTCATCTGAGAAGGAGAGCAAAGGGGAAACATTAAAAACCAAGACACAGATTATTCTATCATATATGCATGCACATACATGTTCTTGAGAAATCCATACATATATGTAATCGACAGTGGTTGACAATATGTTGCAAGCTTCCAGATAATAAAAGAGGAAGATGTGTACTTTTGTTCACTCCTGGCTGAGTAAGGAGCAACGGGGGAGCTATAGTTTGTAAAGCCCATTGAAGCATGGGGAGCAGTTGTAGGGTACAGTTAACTGTGTCTGTGCACATTTCAGAACTTTGCCAGTAATAATTTACTTTCAGGCAGTAATCCTAAAATCAGATTTAAATGGAAATAGGTAATAGCAGCTTCCTACTTCCCAGCTGAGAGTGTATCGGCAGAATAAAAAATAAAACCAGTCAATTCTCAGTGGCAAACCTCAGTGGCAAAAACTACACGACAGAGATAAAAAGGTTTCTGGAACCAGCAATGCTTCGACAAAAAACATGCAGTAACTGAAGGGTTAAAGTAGGTAATTTGAGAGAATACAGAGCGGCTCCTTGTTCACACTGCTAAAATCATATGCATAAAGTTGATGATTATATAAAATAACTATGTCTTTCTTTCATATGCAGAAAAGCAAAGTCTTTAATGACACCCATTAACCCAAACACAGTGTCACATGAGGACAGAAACTGACTTTGGTAGAACCAGTTGAGTCACTCTTAAATCCTCTCAAAAGTTTCCTAACCTTGAGAGCCCATGCATCCCCGAAAAAGTAATAATAATTCTAACCTGATCTTCCTACTTATTTTATATCTCCCCTCAGCAACCTAACTTCTTCTCGGCAACAGTGCAGTTATTAATTCATGAGGCACTAATTAGTTCTTTGTTTAATTTTGTGTTAAACAGACTGACCGGAATGATAACGACTCGCGCTGTAGCGCTTCGGTCCCATGCCACTCCTGTTTGCTACAACAAGGGAGCATCGTGCGACTAGCATGATGAACCCAATTCCCTTCTAAGTTGCACTTCATTAAGTCAAAATGTGACAAGGAGCTTAGAGGAAGAACTGGCAGATCTGATCATACATAACAATGCAGGCCCAGTAAGTTTGAGGGGGGTGGGGGGGTTGCTGGTGCGGGAGGGGGGTGGGGTGTAGTGGATTCCAGCATGCATGTTGATCATTTTCTATTTTTAACCCTTGGGGGCCGTCTTTCATTTTCCTTTAATTGTTTTTGTTCAGAGCTGCAGTGTCCTCTTTTTAAATTGCAGCTCCTATCAACTCCCCTGATCAACCCCCTGTGCAACATTGCAGGCAGACAAGTAAACAACAGGGTTGCCCTTTTCCATGATGTAGTGCAGATGCTCCAGTAAAATCGGTGACACTTTCGTCATTACACATATACATACAGTATATATGCACCGACTCAAAAGGAATAATTGCGTGACATGTCAGAGGTGGAGCACTGAAAGTCAAAATGAACTTGAAAAATAATGTTTTTGGCCTCATAAGTTGAAAAACCTGCTTAGCGAAAACAAAAGTAACAGGCACATGCTCATTCATGACGTAAGAATGCGTCAAGGTGGTTCCATCAGCCCATATTTTACATACCTTCTTAGAAATGTTGTTGTTGAGTTTGTATTTGAAAAACGTATCCCATGACAATCTCAAAGATGTGTTGAAAAATTAAGTTTTCTGTCCAGAGGCTAATAATGAATGGTCCCCAAAAAGTTTAGTGCTGTTGTACAAGTCCCTAACTTACATATTTAGTGCATATAGTTTCACTTGACTCAATGCTTTAATCTAAAGAGAAGCCCTGCACACAGTAGCTAAACCCCTCAATAAACTACAATCATTGACTTTGTACATGTGGCAAGATTGCACTTTCGTTTGCAAACTGAGGGATTTTTTTTCCACAGCAAATCATCCGCTGACAAGCCCCGCTAAGATGTTTAGCCCCTCCAAGTATCTTCCCACTGGCTGAAGATATGATAAAATCAAAAAGCAGACAAGTAATTACACTGTATAATAGGCAAGATTGGCATTTTCAAAATCATTTTCATGTGGATGGAAATGACATTGCATAGACTATTCTGTATTCACTGGTGCAGATAAATAAACAAGGCATGGAGAAGAAGGGGGGCATACAGAACGCACAGTACAATGGCAAGCAGGTCAGTAATTAGAAACTCTGTTTGCACAGTAATAATTTTAATATATTCATCAGGAAACAGAGCATGCCTAGCATGATAAAATCCCATCAAGGAACATATCCCGACTGCCTTAACCTTTTAAACAGGCTGGCAGCACATTGTTGAGAACCGGAAAAAAACGAAATAAATAAATAAATACATACGTACACAGAAGTTATAATAACATGCAGCCAGACTCATCCCTATATTTTGAAATTTCAACATAACCAGCTGTCATTATAGCTTGACAGGAATATGTAGCTCTTTTCTTATGCTTAAATTCAAAAATATTGATCAGTACCTGCAGCCAAAGGTGCTTCTGGAGCTTTTGACCTCCTTAGGCCAAGTGTGAACAGGCTGGAGCCCTCCAACACTGAAACACGTTTAGCTCCGATTGCGCAGGTGTAAAGAGCAACACATGTGTGTAACCTTGTTTGTTATTGAGGGTGGCAGTGATGATGCTATGGAAATTAGTGCAAATTGCTTAAAGGACTCCTGACATGCAAAAACCTTGACCTCACAAAGCCATTTGCCAAAGACAGAAGAATACGTAATTGTTAGAGGAATTCAAGGTGGCGCACAAAGGGAATCACTATGAACAACATTTTCTTACAGAAGTGAAAATAGCTTAAAGCCGTCCATGTGTGAAATATATGGCGACATGCATGCATGCATGCATATTTTAATGTGAAGAACATGCAAACCAGACCTGCATACAATCAAGTTCTTTTAAACTTCAGTAAACAAGTTACACTGATACCGTAGTGTCTCAATTATTACACATTTAAATAACAGGAACAAGCAGGCACTCAACTGAACAGTTTAAAATAATAACTCTCCTTGCTGTAATGACTGCGAATCTATTGTCTTCGTTTCCTGGTTTCATTTCCCACACATAAACTTAGAAACTTACACGTTTACGTGACCTCATTCTACATGAAACAACCTCTAATTACATGAAGTGGAAGCCGCAGCAAGAACACACTTCTCACTGAATAGGTCTGTACTTTGTGTCTTCTAGTCTGTGTTTCGGTCTGACTTTTTCAACACACTGCAGAGTGAGAAACTGACCATTTACTCATGCATATTTGACAGCACCTAGTAGGCCCCTTTTTATGCTGTCACTTCTGGCTCCTATTCTCCCTTTACCCCAGGAGAGGACAGAGTCAGGGGCTTGAGGGCAGCTACCTCCACAGTCCCGCTGTCCCTTCCTCGCCTAATTTTTGTTGTCCAGCCCTTTGAAACCTCAGTCTCATGCAGAACCAAAGAATGGTGATCCATGTGCAACAAGTGCCAGTGCCATGGAAACCCCCGTTTTCCCCCCAAAATATTCCTTTTTATCCCTTTTGAAGACCTGTCACTGGGCAGAGCAGGCATCACACGACCCCAGGCCAAGCCATGACAAAGCCTATTTTCTGCCTGCTTCTTGATTGATTAAAAAAGACTTTAGTAAAACCATGTTAAAGGACACAAAAAGTGACACACAGAAGAAAAGGTCTTTGGGGATAGCCCAATCAGACGGGTTCCCCGGTAGTATAGCACAGAAAAAGGAACAATAGCATAATCGCCGCAAAGGAAGGATCAGACCAAGCATGAAACTTGACAACAATGGTGATTACAATAATGATAGAAAAAGTTTGGGTATAATTGTGTTCATTTACATTAAGTGTGTGATTTTCCCTGATCCCCAAATAGCAGTTTTTAGTCAGACATATCAGCACTGTAAAACGTTTGTTATCAGACAACTGGAAACATCTCCAATGTCCCTCTGGATATTAAATCTAAGTTGTGTGAACCTAAACACGCAGACTTCCTTCTGGCCATCTGATTCAAATGACAGCATGTAATCTCAGTATATTCACACTATAGTGTACCCCTGGAGTGTTACAAATGCTTTTTGCATTAAGTTTCTGGCCCACCTGACAAAACTTATACATGTAGTGTTGAAGTTCATGTGTGATATGGGATCAATATTCTATGCATCGGACATTTTACTCCTCCAGCTGACCTAAGTGACAGACCATTTAAAACAGAGAGAGACTGGCTCAGCTGCTCTGCACGGCAACAAAGGGAGACCACATTATTAATTTATCTCAAAAGCACAGGTCGATATAAGAGGCGTATTGCTTACATGTTTTCTTTTTGTTGGCAGTTTTGGTGTCATAAATGGCCTCTTTTTGTGATTTGACAGTTGAGCTGGGGGTGTCAAACAGGATATAAGCTAGAAAAGTGTTGTTCTATCATGGAATATGTCTTATTGTAGTATAAACGGGGCTACTTTCAGCAGCATTAAAGAGAGAAAGCTGCTTCTGTCTCTTTGTTTCTGTGTAGAGATGTGGAGGAGATATTTACCAAGACGATAGGGAGGGGTGGGGGGTGTAGAGAGGAGGAGAGGCATTAGAACCGTCCACACATGAGCAATTAGTATTCCAGATCCTGATGGTTCTAAACACAAAAAGGCCTCACCAAATCCCCACGGCGGAGGTGTCAGACGGAAAATGACGAAAATCTGCTCCTTGACAGGGAGTCATTTATATTTTAGCTTCGTTCCATTATCTTAACGAATCCATCATCAGCCAATGCAATATTAACAGCAGAAAATCAACTCATTAGATCCAGGGGGATTTAATCAAGATTGCAATCATGTATGCGGTTCCTGGAGAGTTGGCTTCTTCTTTTTTTTTCTTTTTGGTCCTTTCCACGTAATTGCCACATCTCAGATCTTAATAAATTATTCTCGATCTGAGATTGATGCCTCTTTTTTTTCCTTGCCTCTCACGCCATGCACTCACTGTCTCCAACTATAATATTTACCATAAACATTATTATGTCATGGGCACACAGTTTAAAATGGCCTTTAGCTAACTCGCAGAAGTAATTGGCTTCTCCATTTCTCTCTCGTTTCCCTGCTAATTGGCCAGTGATATTGCTAACAGTTCCCTCAGAAAGAAAGAAAAGGCCTCTTTTGCACAAGCTGGGATATGTTGCTAGGGTTTTTCAACCTTTACATGTGAATGTAGAAAGAATGTCCTGTGTTTGATATTGCTTAACAAGACAAGCAAGAAGATGAAAGAACATTCCACTTTTGATATGTAAAACTTTATGTGAAACCACGGCATCAGAGAGAAAAAAGAAAGAGATCAAATTTCAGGTGGAGATATATCCGTCTTTTTTTCTCAGAAAAACGCTTGGCAGAAGAGGAACTGCACCCGATAGATAACTTCCAGAAATAAATCATTTTTCAAATCTAAATCAAGTCTGGCTGTTTAATCAGGCAAGAGAACAAAGGCTTTGCCCTCCCCTGTAACTGTGTATATTTACTTGTGTCTACATTATCACAGATACTTAACATTTATCACTATCACTTACATGTATATGTGTGTATATATATATAATTTATACATAATTGTATATAAATTGTACAATTATATGCATAAAATATACATACACACACACACACACACAACTAGACATGTTCATATCTACCCAGGACAAACATATTATATTTGAATAGAAGCCAAAAGCTACTGATATTATGATACGACATATATTGATAATTTTGTAAATATCAAACGGACCAGGTAATTCATCCTTCCAGACAACCATCTTTTTTTTTAAAATCAGAACAGTTGTCCGTTTTCTCACATAAAATAATTATGAAATCAATGTTTTTAAACATGAACAATTTGCCACTCACTCTTCGCATACTATCTCAACAAACAACGCGGAGCTGCCTCATTATCAGTGACTAAGAGACATCTTGAAAACTCAAACCAAGTGTCCTTAAATTTAAGTCCTTAAGTTTCCTTTCTGATTTGGAGATACATACTCATGTGTAGTATCTGGCTGTGGGAAGCAATAGAGGCTGTTTTTTTATTTAATACAAGCCAGATATAACAGAGGATAGACAATTAACATATTTCAAAGCCTCTTTTTTAAGCTTTGAAATCTCTTGATGTCTGAACACTCTACTTGCAGTCTACTTTGTACAGTACTCTTATGGCATGTGCTGGTGGCTTCCTTCTATTAATTTCAATACAGGGCAGGTGAAATATGGTGAAAATGCAATCACCAACCACCAGCTTGTCTAAATTATTAACACAAAAACAAATGTAATTATTGTCAATAATTGATTGGTTATTTTGTGCTCTTTTTATTAAACATATTTTGCCCACCATTCTCTGCACCTATCTCTCATTTGTGTGGCAACAGGGCTTCTTCCCTTCACAGACAGGATTAACTCCTAACATGTTCAACATGATCCAAAAGTGTAAAAACTGTCAAAGAGACCTTTAATCTGCCTATGGAACAAAGCCTTTTGTACAAGGACTAACCTGACCTTGTCACTGCGAGTTTAAGTTGCTGTCTGTTAGGCAATATAAAGCCCTAGCCAGCCCTTCTCCTCCACTCCCTCCCTCTAAGTCTTCTTCCCTCTCTCACTGCCTCTGTCTCTCTTTCTCCCTATGTACAGAATTGGGGGTGTGCAGCTACAGCACCAAATGCTGTGTTAATCCCTATTTCTCTGAGATGGCCAATAGTAAATCCAAGCCCTCTGTAAACCAATCTCAGAGTTTTTTATCTTGATTTATTAGATTACGAGTCCCAGGTCCCTGAGCCCATGCAACACATACTAATCCTAATCGGAATAGACAAGTATTAGCCCAGTTCAAGGGGAGCTAAACAGCAGCGGTGGCCAACTTTCAGTAAGAGGGAAACTACAAGCTTATAGACTTGATGGTGCTTTTTATCCGTTTTCCTTTTTTCTCCACTTACATTAGTAGAATGAGTGTGTAATTAAATACATAAATCCTGACACACAAACCCTCAAAAGGCCTAAAACCACTGAACCCCGGCCAGTTTGGCTTTCTTTTCCCTGCACAATAAAGTTACTGAGCCAAGCCCAATCATTTGTATTTTTCTCAGATTTTTAACAGTGAGCAAAGCAAACATGAAAGTCCCATTGAAAACAACTGCACGAATTAATTTTACATCTCAGTGAATTCAAGGCAGTGTTGTCAAATTATAAGCAACAGGGCTACGTAACTAATTTCCCTTGGTCCAGAGACTGTTAAAAAAAGAGTAATAAATCACTTTTCATCTGTGATAATAAATCGCATATAATTAGAAAGGTGTCTCTACTCTGTTTTCCTTCAGTGGCCAAACAGAGGCCACCAAAACGTCAGAACTGGTCACATTATTGTTACTAACCTTAAACCAAAATGAAAGGATAGTCTCCGGCATACTGTAAATTGCTGGTCTCACACTGCTTTCAACCAATCCAGCCAATGCGGACGGCAACTGGGTTAGGCTGGATGGAGTCCATGTGACACATGAGGCCAGGGCTGGGGAACATTAAGAAGTGTCTGCTTGTACACTAATGCTGGTGGCAGCTGTTAGTCTGCCAAAAACTGCAGCAGCAGCAGCAAGGATATCCTGAAATACTATTGAAAACCACTAAACCTCCTCCTCGCTGATGTAAAGCTATACAGCTGCTCGGCGCCAGCACAATCACTGATCAATCTGGGAAAGTTAAAAATGGAGCCAGGTTTGGGGAGTAAATCTGCTGCTTTTCAGCTTAGAAGGTCAAACCGATGATCTCAAGAGAGACGTTAAGGTTTAACAACACAGACTTTTTTTGTTGTTGCTGTGTTTGATAAAGTTTGTTCAGCAGACCACTACAGACGCAGCATATGCTCCTGCATTTGTGTCTGTGTACTGTAAATGTGCATGTGTGTGTCTGGTCATGTATTTCTGTCCCCGCATGAGTAGATGTAGATTTTCGCGGCATCACCACAGCGCAGAGGTTGCCCCTGCCCACTGCCCTCGGGGGTGACAAGGGAGATAAGGGAGATGTGACAGCCATGTCTGCTCCCTGTATGTGTTTGTTTGCCCCTGAAAATGAGACACCGGTTTCACTCCAGCCCCCTGGGCATGTTTAGCTCTGCCTCCACCACATCGCCTTCATCTGATACAAAGTGGAAGTCCACCCGATAATAATATGTATCTCCGCTGGTGGGGTGAAAGTGGACACATATACACTTAAGAGCATGAAAAAGTGGATTGATTAATCCCTGTTCTTTTCAGTTTCAAACCTACACTGAAGATTGGAGAGATTAAAGAATGATTTTTCTACATTTGTTACTTGGTGCTACAAATCATATTACAATAAATGGTGTCAGAGCAACACAGCATATTTTGTAGTAATGTCACCATAAAGAGCCTAACACATCGTGTAAGGTATTATGGGATGAAAAACCTATGATCCAGTGCTATTGTATGTCAAATAAAAGTGAAGAATGGATTTCCTTTGCTCTTGTGTTTTGTCCTTAGACCTAAGTGTCACCAAGTGTACTTTGCAAGGAATATTCATTTCCTTAGGAAGGCCTCGTCAGCCTTGTGACCCAATCCATATCCATTCTGTCCTGTCTGCCCTCCGTAGTCCCTGCCTCTTTTTTGTAAGTGGCAGATATTTCACCTGCCTATCAGTTTCCCTTTAAACGTGCTGGTATATGCAGGAAAGGCGCCCATATAGGGTCACTGACTGTCCTCTACGAGGCCCTCTTTGATGCTACTATCTTGCTGGCTCTACACACCCACCTTCTTCTATTACTCAAATTACAGTGTGTAGAGGTCGCTGGTGGAAATGGGTTCAACAGAGCTGATTAACTTTGATCTAGTTTTACATATTATTGGAATACAAAAAGTAAAAGTCTTCATCATCAAATCATACATGTATGCCTCCCTAATTTATATTTGCAGCAGAGAAATGATAGCCTTCTTTGATTTTTCTTCAGTGCTTCAAACAGAGCCTGAAAGATGCTCAGAAATGTATTGTATTGACTAGAGAGCACACTGTATTTGTAAGTCTACATTTGTGTATGCAGCACACAGCCAAATTCAGTTTACTACAAAATAATGGGAATCAGATCATTTCCATGCAGAAATGTGCAGTGGGAAGGAAAGCAGCTGCTTCAATGTGAGGAAGGTAGGAGGAGGTTAAAAGGAGTCAATGGAGGCTAAAAAGACAGCAGGTCTGCCGATGACAGAAAGAGTGGCCAGGGACTGCAGTTCAGGACTTCTGGAAACCACATCAAACAGACTATGGAGCGCTGCCAAGATGAACACACACCAACTGTTGCAAAGAAAAAAAAGAAATAGGAGGGGAGAGAGGACGAGAGGGAGCTGGGGGGGGGAGGGGGGCAAATGGAAA
>JAVQJD010013903.1:0-20045 GCA_036023655.1 Nannoperca australis
GTGTGTGTGTGTGTGTGTGTGTGTGTGTGTGTGTGTGTGTGTGTGTGTGTGTGTGTGTGTGTGTGTGTGTGTGTGTGTTATTACCTTTTTTGATATGATGTGAAGTAACTAACAAGCTGATCTTAACACTATATGCAATCTAGCAATCACAAAAAAGTTCAAAAGTTCAAAATCAGGAACCTTTTGTTGAGTACTACAGCTGAAGTATGAACTTATAAATAGCTGTTGTTGCTAAGAGCTGAGGATCTCATTCACATAATAGCTTCCCATCCTCTGCCTTCCTCTGCCTGCCTCTGAACCTCCCTCTCACTCTCCAACGTACCTAGAACTTCGGAGGTGTTGACCTGCAGGATGAGCCAGCTGTGTCTCTGGTCGGCGTAGGAGCCAAAGATGGTGAAGATGGTGCTCTTCTCCCCGGGCTCAGTCAGCAGCTGGTAAACATACACGTCCCTGTTGGAGAACTGAAAGTCGGTCCAGGTCTCGCCTTCATTGGTGCTGAACCTGACAGGGACATGGCCAATATTAAAACCAGTATTGTATTAAGCTACACAGGTTTTACTGCTGTTTCCCATCTACTGTTCATAGCCTGTATCTGTTCTTTTTAATAAATCAGTTACCAGAATGTCCTTTAATCTGCTGTCTACCGCACTCATTCTTTAATTCAACAAAAGCAAGAGAGGAAAGATAACATCATCTGACATATATTGACATTTGAATATATGAAGGCTAAACCAGATTACTGAGTAACCAGGATAAGGAACCAAAATCTTCTCTGCATGCAAACAAGGTCAGCTGTTTTCACATTATTATCCTGCATCACCTGCACATGAATATGAATAGCTGCAATGTTGCTGTCGGCATATAGGTGTTTTATTACACCTCTGGTTTCTGAGGGAATGTTTTCCTACAACAAGCTGTTTCACGTTCACAATCGGCTCCTGCAGACTAATGGGGCTGTTGCCGTTTATTTGCTGCACTCCCCACATTTCCTCACGTTGCTCCGGGATTTCAAATGGAGCCCTTCCAGAGTCACAAACCAGCCTCTCAGGCTTGAATGTACAGTACCAGTCAAATGTTTGGACACACTGGGAAAGTGACTGTTTTGTTTAGGCAGAACCAACTGAAGCTGAGCTCTAATCAGACTTTGTTTTTACTGTCCTGGAGGAACATTTTAACAGGTCATTTGGACTTACTTAAGATGTGTGGTGGCAGCTCCTTGTGCAATAGCCATCAGGATACCACCATGGTCGCCCCATGTGTAAAAATGAGGACCTGCCAGTGCCTGGACAACAGAAAGCACCTTCATTGAACTACTGGAACATCATGCATATACTAGGCAATAAAAGGTAATTTAACACAAGCCATAATTTGGATCTAAAGAGACCTTAATGAACTCATGAAACAGCAACGTTATTTCCTTAAAAGGGTAAACTCATCATTATGGAAAGGACTTTTAGTGATTTTTAGTGCATGTGCTTTTCACGGGCGCAATTGCCCCAAAGGATTAGGTTACAGCCATTGCAGCCGTTCGCGGATGCCGGCTAAGGTGATTACAAGTTTTCAGTATTATAACAATGAGACTGGGTGTAATGTAAAAGGGGTCGCTCATAGTGACAACCCGACATAGAACCACGCTACTCTGCAGTTCCCCTCAGCTCTATGTCTAGTGTCTCTCAGCTTATATTACCTAACAGTAATAAACACTTCCTACCTAACAGCAGACAAACAAAGTTGGCTATAGCAAGTGTCCGTGCTAGCAGCTAAGAATCCAGATATTTTTCTCAGGAGCTGGTAGGGACTAAAATAAAGATAGAGAAGAGCGTGGATATTGGCCTTACATTCCTCATTCCACTCTTGCTGCTCTTTGTCTGCTGGATGTGCACATTTAGGCAACTGTTTTCATTTGAAAATGTATCAATATTGTTCCCCCAAGTGGCCAGCAGAATGAAACCACCACTGTCTGAAATGTAAAGGTAATAAGTTTCTTTAAAACTGCTCCAAATCATAATTAAATTAAATCAATTAATCATTTACAGAATCCATGAAACATAAGCAAGTTCAGGTATTTAGCTATTTCTCAATGTTTTCAAGAATTGTAGAAAAGGACCGTGCAGAAAGGTCCATAATGCTTGGGTACATATACAGACAGGGAAATAAAATCCATTGCGACATGCTGTATTCTTTTTGATAGACGAGCTGCGTGTTTACAAGCTGTGTTTTTCTTGTGATCTGGGTGAGATTTTCTACTGACCTCCTTCCACCGGGCTCCGGCGCTGCTGGATACATACACATTAGGCTTGTTGGCCAAGTTCCTGCCTACAGATCCTGCAATCAGAGGACAAAAAGGCATTTTACACACATAAAGACACCGGGGGTTTCCTGAATATTACAGACTTTTTGTGGCCACTGCTTTTGCTTTCACATATGGAAAATCTGTAAACCAAGAACTTAAACCATAGCATTCTGTATCTTCTCATGCATGCAGCCTTTGTATGCACTGATACACACTTTCCTTTGACAGCGTGTTGTTATTTAATAAGGCAGATTACCGGGAATTATCTGCTTAGATAATAGAAATAATAGAACAATGAGTCTACATCCATGCCAGTAGAAATGCTCACTGTAAATCAAAGCAGCGTGAAGTGTAACACTGATAAAAGATGAGGTCCAAAGACTGTTTTTTCTCCTTAGCGGTCATGGTGAAGCGCGTGGGGGTGAGGGTGGTCTTTGATAACCTTTACCAAATGGGTTTTTCACATTGTGAGCAAGTATTAAGACATGTATTCAGCGGTATTTGATGGCGGGTTCTTGTTAAATGTAATGATATCAACACCAAAGTCATAACGAATCATTCCATAGGGAACATGAACATGTGGACATGTCTCGCTGGAATGAATACACATTTTGACCTGCTGGTCAGCCAGCTAGAGGAAAAGTCAGGGGATCCCCAGTCAGTGGGCCCTATTTCAATTCCCTTGGCACAAAATAGGAAAAACACAATTTGTAATAACTATGTGCTATGTATAATGTTATCTAATATAACTAAACATCCCAAAGTCTTGCAAAATGCATTTTATTTGAAGACACCTTGATAAGAGACAGTATCCTTAATAGCCATGCTGATGCTAGTGGCTCTGAGGATGGCAGTGACAGTTGGTCCACTACTTTAGTCCAGACTGAAAGTGAAACTTGAATTTTAGATTAGCAATAAACACACGTCTGTAAAATGCATCCATCCATCCAACAGTCGACAATGTTGGATGGATGGATGCCTTTTACAGACATCCCTGTTCCCCACAGAATTGTCAAAAAGTCTTTTATTTATGACCAAATATCTGCAAAACTGATGACATTCCCATCAGCCTCCGCTGCACTTTGTGTTTATTGCTAATTATGCCAAATATTATATTCCATGAGTGATTGTGAAAACAATCCAACACCAGATTCTGTTGAAAAAAAGTTTATTCAAACATATTCCTAATCTTGAAAACATTCAAGATTCCAAACTTTCAAGACTTTGGATGAACCCTTTAAGATGGTGACCATGGTAAATATTACACCTCCCCAAAGCCAATCAGCAGCAGCTCAATCAGCATCGCTGTTCAAAGAGTAACTTTAAACAGCAGAGTGTTGCTACCTTCCCTGGCTGAAGGTTTCAAGCCTGTTTCCAGAGTCTCTGCAAGGTGTGGTCAGGTGTGGTCCGTTGCACCTATAACCACGTCCAACGGTGATGTTGTGTTTGTTTTGTCTGTTTACATTCCCTGGTCCTAAGGCAAACTACATGTTCAGCTGTATTTGTCATAGTTGTAATGACAAACAACCTTGAATTTGAACAATCAGAGCTGAGTGATGCACTGTAATAATATATGCTCATTATATTAATGTGTATATTCTTAAATCCCACTGGTCACATTTGTGGGTTGTTGTGTATGTAAACATGCCTGCCTGTATTCATGAGTGTGTTTGACCCGTCGAGTGCCCGCTGGGTGCTGCAGCAGTAATTAGCCCATCTGTTTGAGAGTGATAACGAAGCGAATGACGCCGTAGATTGCCAGACCAGCCCCAACACCCCCACCCCCAACACTCTCTCTTCATGCCCATTATCTAATAAGAATTTAATTAGAGAGACTGGCTTGGAGCAGGGGAAGCAGTCTCCTAGACACTGGAGAGTATCAACAAATCAATGCTTTCCACCAGCTGTGGAGAGGAGAGGCTTCAAACTGCCTGCTGAAACTCTGCTTCAGCAGAGACACTCACACCACTTCATTCTGATGAACTCATCTGTCTGCAACACGTTGAGCCCGTCCTCCCATTACTTGTGACTTTTGATTTTCAGCTAAGCTTTGAGGCTTGAGGGACGACACACTTCAAAACACTGACACGCTTAACAAGTTTCTGGCACCTTCTCCGAATGGTGAAAGCGTGTTTCACAAGGAGTGACACAAAGACAGACAGTTACCACAGAGGAAGACGTGTAGATTTGTATTGCTTGTTTCCTGTGTGAGGTGATCTTATCTGTGTCATCAGAACAAGAGGAAGTTGCTGAAATATAACACAAGTGTCAGCGAGACCATCCTCGAAGAGATACTCACACACACCTGCCAAAATTACTAAAAGGTTTTAGAAAAGATGATTCCAGAGATATGTAATTATTCTGGGGATCAAACTGTGCTTGGCAACTAGATTTTCAGCATTTTGAGTGTCTTTAAATACAGTCACTACAGTCACTGGTGTTGCTGCTTGTTGTCCCACCTGTGGCCATGATGAGTCCTGGTGCAGAGTCCTTGGATAAAATGGGCATCCTCCTCAGCTGGATGTTGAACAGCTGGCTCCAGCGCTGGGCCAGGTGGAGAGAACAGCCTTTACTGAGCTGATGGGGAGAGCAGAGTCAGGTGATGTGCTTTAGATTTTCAGTTTTCTTCTTTCTGCTTCAACACCCAGTTACATGGTGAGACTCAACATTAGACCGAGAAAGTAAGTACTACAAATAGAAGTTAGGTTTCCAATATATTGGGCTGATACTGGAATTCAGCACAGATCACATTTGAAGCACCTCCAGTTGCTCCAACAGAGGTTTGGTCCTATTCTTTATAATGTAAAACACTTTACAATTTACAGAGACACATTCTCACATTAGAGAAGCTGGAAGCAGCAATCGTTTTTCATTCATTTCATTTTTGCCACTGATTATTAACCACTTAAAATATTATCAAAATTGTTGCCAATTAATTCCCTTTCATCCAGCTAGGCAGCTGCTTCAGTGCTACTGTAGATGCAGTAATGGAAGCATAGTTTTGTTTACAAAGACACAGTCAGACACCTGCAAAACCAAACCACATTCTTCTCTACAGCAACTCGTTTGGAGGCGCCATTCATGCACTTTCTGTGGTGACACAGCTGGGTGAAAACATCTGCACCTGTACAAAATACCGGCAAAGACAAATCTAGAATCATTAAAGACGTTGGGGGTTTGCTGGCGCACCTGGCAGTTCACTGTTCCTCCCAGGCTATCGGCAGCTGGCGGCTGAAGAAGCTCCCACGTCCCTCCTTTGTCAAAGGTGATGACAGATCGCATGTTGTCCTCGCTGACCGAGCCATTGATGAGCGTGGCGATGAAGACTCCTCGCAGCCCCTCCACGCGGTGCAAATCTGCAAATGGCTCATTGGCAAAGTACCTAAAATACAGAGGGGATACGTCGTCATCATCAGGGTCAGTGAGGAACACTGATACAGCTCCAAATTAAAGAGCAGCATTCACTTTTAGAACAGAGATGTAACATGTGGGAATTCCAGCCTCTGTTCTGGGTAAGAACACATTATGCCGATTGATTTCTTACAAATATCTTTTTCCCTGTACATGTTCTTGTTCACTCGGCTCAAGAACACTGGAGAGCAAACACAGGTAAACCCAATGCATCAGCATTCTGCTGACAGAGGTAAACAGGAAGCTTGAACTGCATTACCCAGAAATAATGTAAGAAACCTGCACGCATACAAACGACAAACACATTTTCTTTCCAGCACAGGATGATTTATGTTCACGTGTACAGAAGGAACGGGGATCCACAGCTCATTTCATTAACAGAAGACACAGTGTCAGATCAACAGAAAGACTCATCATTGGCAGACAAACACCTGAGTCAACACTGTGACTGCTTCTGCCAAAGCAACACAGGATCCTGGTGATGTGATTACGGAGACTGAGCAGATAAACAATGAATACAGAGCTCTGAGGTCAGACAGGCGGTAGATCAATAGATTGTCTTTTGCAAGATAAAGATGCATTACTCGTCTGTGTTTGCAAAGCCTTTAAAAGATCAGTGTTATCAGGCAGTTGTAATGGGAAGTAGAGATCTTCCTGTCAGTTCCTGAGGTTGCTGGGGGAACTACTGCACGATGTTGACACAACCTGGCATACAGCACAGTGTTATATGTAGAGAAGGAGGCGAGCCTTCCTGTTAGTTAACTTAGAAGAAGGTTTGGCCTGGTTATCGAGCTGCTCCACCTTTGCATTCACTTGTGTGACGCTGGACTTGTTTGCATAAAGTCCAGGACAGACAGCTCCACTAGGCCTGACAGATGACATGGCGTGTGAGTTACCTGATGAGTGTGTTGCTGCCGGAGCCCTCGGGACTGTAGTACAGAACATTCTCCAGGGACAGAGAGAAGGACAGGCCCTGTGTGTCTGAGATGTAGAGGTGTGTGACGTTGTTCAGATGGTTCACACACACAAACACCTGGTCCTCTGACGCGTCTGCTATGTAGTACTCCTGTTCGGAAAGGGGGAGAGAGAGGAGGGCATTACTTCACTGACCACTGAACAGACGGCATAGGACAGTGGAAACATGGCTTGTATACTGTGCCGTCTGGTTTAGTGTAGGTGGTTCAGGATGTCGATTGTGTCACATATTTTTAGAAACGGGAACCACACTGCTCACATCCAGCCTGCTTATTTCAAGGAATCCACACACAGGAGTGAAGCAGTGAGGAGACTAACTTTGACTCATCTCTAACTCGGGAATGATCCAGTCGTCAAGTATATACACTTTGATGATCACACTGGGACCATGGTCTTGACGATCAGGTTAATTGTGGGTTCTAAGGATGTATACATCTGCAGCACAGCAACACTTATAGCGTGAGCAGGGTTTGCACATCTCTTTAAAAGTAAAAGTCAAGCACTTTTCAAGGTACCTAAACCAAACATTTCCAGACTCACGAAGCATTTAGCATCAAAAAACATTTTAAAATCAATCATCTGATCCACTGCCTCAATACATACGTCTGTTGTTCTACCCACAAAGCCCAAGCAACAAAATCATCATCTTACAAGTTAGAAAAATGGCTCAATCAGATATTTCCAAAGGAAAAGATAAGCATGCGAGGTAATAAGTTAAGTTAGCTACACTATATACCTATGTCCGCAACGTTAACATGATTGCTGTGGGTGTGCTAACCTAGCTCGTTAAAGACACTCAAAAAATGCCTTGTTCAAAAAACACTGATATGAACAGATTTGTTTGTTTGTTTGTTTGTTTGTTTGTTAGGTTAAGTGGCAGCTCCGAATGGTTTAAGAGAATTTTCCCGTGCTCTAACTTTTCTCTGAGGTTTCACAAGCAGCCCAGGCCAGTCAAACCAATCATGTACAGAAAACAAGCATTTAACCTGAAAATCATAACGCCTATATCTGAATGAATTTGGAGTTTAAATATGATAATGCTATTAACTCAAATAAAACAGGAGAGGTATTTTAGGTTTAGTTTTGTTTAGATTTTATGATTGCTATTTTTCTTGGCATGTCAGTTCAGTAGTTGCTTCTTCACTCTGACAGCTGCCTCAGGGAATTTATGCAGGTCTCTGTCCAGTATCATCTTCTGTTGTAATAACACCACAGTAACACCACTTCATATAGGCTATAATATGGTCTCATGTAATCTGTCCATGCCTGTCTCCTCTCCTTCACTGCCTCACAGATTAGATACATCGTTGTTTAAAGCAAAGCAGTCCGCTTTGCTTTAAACAAAGATGTTTGTAGCCTTTAACTTCATGTCAGAACGCTGCCTCTTTATTTGTGTCACAGTACAGCTCTGCTCTCATGTTGTTGGCAGCTGCTCTATTAAATATGTTTGAGGCCCCTAATACGACTACTGACACAGCTAAATTAGCCATCTCTTTCTCTGTTGATTTCCGACAGCAGGACTGAAATTCTTCTCTTTGCTCTCATATGAAATATTGTGAATGAAACGGGGTGAAACAGGCTGCCTTACATGCAGATTGTGGGGCACTGATTATGCTAATGTCCACATGAACAGGTGGAATTCATCAGGCTGAAACGAGCCATTTACATCAGGTTTGTCCAGTCAGTCAGTTAACTGTGAGTATATGGGTATGAATATGATATGTACGTATCATTTATTTTCCTTTTCTGGGAAGGTAACACAAATACAGTATGTTATATCATCCAAGCACATCGTTTCCTTTCCCCCCTTCTTTATCCCATAGGTGCATTATTCTGTTTTTGTCTGTCACTGTGTATTATGTTCTTGGTTGTTTAAAAATATAAATAAATAAGAGCACAACTAATAACAACTAAGAGCACAAAACTGTTCTTACATAAGACCCAAAGCATTTTGAAATATCTTACACTGAGAAATATGTTAAATAATAATAATAATAATTCAGCCAAAGCTCTGAAATGTAAAATGTTGCCTATACACAAGCAGCTGTTGAAGACATTGGACTAAAATCATAGTAATAAGTTAGCTTCAAGTTAGAAACTATGTGATTCAAGAATAAACAAAGAAGATTCTGAAACTGTTCGATACTTCAGACACATTTCAGATTACACCAGAAAAAGCATTGGAGGTCGAAACCCAGCCATAGTTCAACACCAATTAATCATTCAGTACTGATTAGGCTTTCAGAAATTCTTCATTTATGAATTACCGCTCAAGTACATGCAAAAGAGACTCACCGTGATTGGATGCCGGGTCATAAATTGGGCAGCTTTCATAGGCTGGCGGTTGTAGGAGACCCAGAGCTGAACAAATGAAGCTTCGTGGCTGCCAAACTGTTTCTGGAGAGGCAGAGGACACACGGAGAACACGGGTCATTGAACATTTCAGAGGCAGCCAATTTAGTAACATGCTATGAATCTTTGTTTCTCAGCAGCTCTAACCTGGAAGTGACATATACTGAAGAATGTGTACTGTGAGTTAGCACAAATCTAGAGAGAGAGAGAGAGAGAGAGAGAGAGAGAGAAACTCCAAGGGCATGTCTAAATTGTCATTACAAATACATTAAGAAGCCAGCTGCAGGAAGGAGCAGAGTTCAGTTTCTTTATGAATTAAAAGCATGCAAACCCGACAGAACTGAGGACTTGATCATGTGACAAGAGAATTCTGACAATGAAGTGAGATCTTGTAAGAGGAACTTTATAAAACTAACTGTGTTGATATGGTCCATCGAATATCCCAAATGTATCATGAACATTAAAGACTTTATCTCCACGTATGATTCTAATACATAGTCCGAGCAACAGAAGAAAGGTGTCTGCTTGCTTCTCTGTGAATAAAGCAGCCCTCTGTGCATGTTAAGGCTCTTCTGCCCTTTCCATTTGTCACCCCTCCCTCTGCCAGCTGTACATTTGTTTTGTGATTGTGGCTCAGTTCAAACTTAGAGAGAGCGGTTTCATTATTTTACTTTGGTTTACTTTGGTCTACCCTGTTCTAGGCTTTTTAAGCAACACCCTCCATAGAGAGATAAAAAAAGATGGTGAGAAAAATGAAGAGGAGAGACAGAAAAGGCCATCGGGGAGTTAAACAGAAAGATCAGAAGAGAGAAGCTAGCAGCAGGGCAGCTTTAGAAAGCTATAAATTGAAGTCGATCAAAGAAGTGGGACTGGAATTCAGTGAGCTGAGCTGCACATCCACTACTCATTCTGTCTGGGATGTTATAATTAGATGTATATACTGGTTAGATTAATATAAAGAGCCAATACTGGACATGTATTAATAATCACATATCATAGTAAACTAAATGATAAATATCTCAAAGTTAACATTAAGTGACCCTTTGCTGGCTGAGAAAGCAGGAGCACTACATTTGCTGACAACACGTAGACAACCTGGGAACAATACATGCTGCATCAAATATGAAATTACATTTAGAGAAATACATTTATTTGTTAAGAGTTTGACAAGAAGATACCATTGTTATCTCTTTCCATTAAATACTGAGCTAGTACCAGGAGATTGTTATCTTAGCTTAGCATAAAGACTGGAAGCAGGGGGAACAGCCAGCCTGGCTCTGGCAAAAGTGAAAAAAAAAACCCTCCCTAATGACTGAGATTTAGAGGTTCTGGTAGGAAGCGGGACAGAACCAAGCTAGCTGTTGGCTCTGCTTCCAGTCTTTGTGCAAAGCTAACCTAACCATCTGCTGATTCTAGCTTCATACTTGGTATACAGACATGAGTGGCATCAATCTTCTAATCGAACTCTTCACAAAAAAGTAAACTATTACTTAAAAATATTGACATGATGTTCTGATGAATCTTGATTAAATCCTTCCGCTAGCTAAGACTTGCCACTGTGTTGGTCTTGTGTGACCACAAGAACACAAGGTCTACTCACAATTGAATAGTGGTGCAACAGAATGGAGGACCAGACGGTCTGCACCAGCTACCAGACAAATGTCTCACTTTGTCAACTTACTAACAGACTGAATGTTAATTAACTCAAACTGATATCTGCTGCCAGTGATGTTTGTCATTTCCTGCTGGCAAAAACTGTGATTGCTAGTTAATGACAAAAGGTTATTATGCCGGATGGCAGAATCTGCTTTTCACTTTATCAACTAGATAATGTTTGATATATATTTCCTCAGATAGCTTGTATATTTTGAATGTATGTCAATGTGGCAACCCCTCAACAAGACAACCCAACACACTTTAATCTGAAGTCATTTATTATCATTTTTAGATTTTTTGGGCTGTCACATGGTCTGATTTTAAATACCGTTTCAGAGGGTTTATACCCTGACAAGATCACAAATCTATTTGAAAAGTTAGCAACTTAAAAAAAAAAAAAAACTTGCTTCTTCACTTTGACAGCTGCCTCAGGGAGCCCTGGAAAGGACTTGTGTCCATCCTTGACTGCCTGAGCATCTCCAGTCTCCAGCAGAGCGTTTAAGCTTTTTCATTCAGTCTATTGATTTATTTAGCGTGGTGCCCACATCGACTGTGTGATGTGACATGAAAGCAAAGCAGCAACTACTCTGAGACAAATGGAGGGTAAGGAGAGGGAGGTAAACATGGAGAGAAACATATATACAGAATTATATGAGGTCCATATGGTCTAAAAAATGTCAAATAAAAGGGTTTTCCTTTTGAGGTGTAGAAAAAGTTGTCGAAGAATTTCAAAATAAATGTGCCAAACTACCACAGTGGTCAAAACTAATAAACTATTCCCAAACACTGCAACTCAGAAATACCATTTTTGTTGATTTGTTTGGAACTTCGTTTTGTTTTACTCCTTCACTCAAGTTTACTTTGTGAGTCAAGGGGGAAATTGGAGTGGAGAATGTCTACTATGTATTTTCACATGTAAGTGGCATGGGGGATTATATATTTGTCCACTGAAACAACAGATTGCACTGGAACGGCAACTGCGAGTGAGCCACACATTCTACACTGCTCGTGTTCTCCCAAACTGATCCTCTATAAACTCACAAATCCCTGCAATGACATGTGGTTCTTGGGCCTCAGATCAACTCAACCTGGGTGGCAAATTGTTGAAGGCCATGTGACCGGCTTATTACAATGGTATCTTATAGACCACAGTGTTATAATTGAAAACAGCGTTACAATGGACACATTGCAGCAGGAATAATTGCTGAAAATAATGTTTGTTGTCTTTTTTCTATAGACTTATGTCCTCTTCATTATCTGACATTTCTCCACACAGAGTCTGAACAGTGTAGTTGGTGGGCGACAGTCTGAATGAAATCAAACAGAAAATGGAATGTAAGGGGTCCTTAAAAAGCATCAACAGGAGGTTATGTTTGGATAAATATTCATGAAGCGTATGCCACGTATCCTCCTCCTGATCATCATTTGTACATTTTAAATGTTGTTGCATTGTTTCACCAAAATCGCAGTGGCAAGGTACTGCTGTGTCAAAACTAAATAGAGAAAGGACAAAGAAATGCATCAGGTTAAAGTACAAGCTGTTCTGTGTTTTGCTTTAAGACGTCTTGTGTTATGTGCTTCTAACAGTAAGTAGACAAGCTAGCAGGGCTAAAAGTAGCCAAATGACATCTTCGGCTGTCTCCATGCATCAGGTGACCCTGGCTTCCCAGGTTGAAGCAGTACCTCAAGAGTCTCCCCATGGTCAAACCGCACACTCTGTCAAAGAGCCAGTTGCTTAGACATAAATAAAGCCAGTAAAGCCACGTCTTTTCTCTCCCACGCTCAAGTCTCTGGCTTTTAAGTTCAATCACAAATATGGTTTCCGGGATTTATATGAACCTCCCTACCATGACACACAAGTGCATCCTATTTCCTCGTAACCCACAAGGCCACACAGTGAGAGCTCCACCACTCCCACACAGTAAACAGCCAGAAGGTGACATTTCTTAATGCCTGGCTCAGAGGAAGAGCGCATGTTCACTGTTGCCTTTTAGTTTGTAAGGCTGACATTTTATTATAAGGAAAGGTACCTGCACTGACACCCAAACAAGCTGGAAATGTCACATGCCAAATCCTCTCAAGGCAAAGAGGCTTCTGCTTGTTTCACCCAATGTTACCACAACTATTATTTTCCATCTCTATGTAGAACCGTACTGTACTACTGTATGTTCTCCCCTCCATCTCTCAACCAACTGGTGGAGGCAGATGACGCCCACGTACAGCCTGGTCCCAGTTCTGGTTCTGCAGGTTTAAACTGTTAAAGGGAGTTTTCCTTGTCACTGTCGCAGAGTGCTGCTCATGGTGGGAACGTTGGATCTTTGTAAATATAAGAGTTGGTCTGGACCTGCTCTATATGAAAAAGTGCCCTGAGATAACTTTGTTATGATATGGTGCTGTATAAATAAGACTGAATTGAATAAGATGGACATTTATGTGCTTTACAGTTTAGGCAATGAGGCTGGTCTCTGGAGGGGATCATCTGTTACATATTCATGGCCCACTCGTCCAATGCTCCTCAGGCAAAGCTGTTATTCAAATGGTCTTGTAATACAGCATTAAGCCAGAACATCTTCTCTTTTATATCTGCGATCTCTCTGTTCAAGAGGATCTCAGATCCTTTAGAAGCTGTAAATGGTTTTATGTTAAGTGTTTCTGTCTTCTGCCATGCATGTGGGATTCTTTAAAACACACAAATGGATGAAAACAGTCCAATCAGCACACTAGATCAGCCTGTGTTGAGGAGCGGCAGTTAAGATGTTTTTGTCCCTCTTCATGTCTAGTGCATGGTTGAAATCTTAAGAAAGAATGGTTGAAAGATAATGTTCCTTTTACTACACGGCTTACTGTGTTTTCTCCTCTACCCTATCTATCTCATTAAACTCTCAATGTCTGCCCACAGAACCACATTTAGAAGGCAGATAATAATATTCAGGCATAATATGAGGAGTTTTCAGGAGTCTCCCACAGTGAAGTCCATATCACCCAATGAGAATATTGAAATAAGCAAATGGCAACCAGCAAACTTCATGCAAGGATGGAGTTTTGGTATAGGTACGGTGACACAATGAAATTAGGACTTCTTCAACCAACAAAGAAAAACACTAAACAGCGGTTAACGCACGTGAAAACACATTTGGTTTCATTGATGGAGACACGGTAGTAAAAGATGCTCTAGTCAATATTTCTAAATGAAGAACGGATGAAATGATTATGTATAATGTGAAAGGTGCCGCTCACAGCGACACACCCAGAGAGTTATCACCCAACTCTGAAGCTTCCCTCGGCTCTCAGGAGCATGTTAGCATGCTCCCAGCTACTTTAAATGTTTTGATCAGCATCATCTCCAGCAACAGCAAGCAGCATTGTTCACTCTCTCTACACTACCTGCCCAGCACTACACAGCAGACAGACTAAGTGATCGGCTAGCAACTGAAGCATTTAGCAGCTTGTTTGTGGAATAATATTCATCAGTTGGCCAGACACATGAATGTGAATGTTACACTGTATCTGCTGGATGTTTAAAACATTTGCCATGTGATCTTTATATGGTGATAATATCTTAATGTTGTGTTTCAACCATTGACTGTTGCTAGGCATTGCATGTTAGTTGATAAGATAGAACAGAATGCCTTCGGATTGATTTAGAATACCACTACTTTCTTTATTGAGCAATCTGGGAATTTCCTACAAACTTCCAAAATACAGAGAAGGACACTGCCAGGAATTTACAGCAGTCTGACTTATTTACTTTTAAAGAAACTGCAAGTAAGCGAGAGCTTCAGAAGTCACCAGAAAGTATGCTGCAGTTTGATGGGAGGAATCATTCCTCCTCCAATCCCCATTTCCTGTTTTTCTCTGTCTATTCCAGAGTTTCTTTTCCAGAGAATATGTGATCTAAATGAGAAGGAATATGGCTAACAGATAACTGGAGAGAGGGGACGGGTCTTATCGACATCCCCATTACATCTACTAAGCCAGTTATCTTCCCCGGATCCCCTCGCTGGGACCAAAGACTGGGGTCTTTAAAGTCTGATTAACACTATTCCTCACGACCCCTATTGTTAGATAAAACTCTCCATTTCTGCCTCTTTAATTAGCTTAAGCAGCTTGGCACTGCCAAAAGCACTTGTGATATTACATTATTCTAATCCTATTAGTGCAAGCCCAAGACAGAAGAGGAGAGAAAGTTGCTGAGACTAGACTAGAAGAACCATTCTTATTATTGCTAACGAGCATGGCAGAAAATAGCTCTGCTAACAGTAGATACTTGTTAATAGAGCTGATCCTTTGAGACGGGTCAGTCTGTATCTGTTCAATTCCCCTCCGGTCACAACCATTTCTAAACAAGCCCCAGAGGAAGTGTGCTGGGGGCTGGTGTCGTCAGCTCTGGAGGTCAGACTCAGAGTTCAGAGAAGAGGGAGGTCACAGACGGGTCAATCACAACAACTACAAGCAAACCCGGTTGCCCAACACTGAGAAGCTCTCTGTATGAGTGTGTTTTAAAGGACAAGGCAGGCAATATGTTTTTGTCAACAAATCCCATGAAAAGACCAAACCCAACAACACTTTGTTATTTTGTTAATTAATGTTCAATTGTTAGCAACTAGCTAGCTATGTAGACAGAAGACTTGGCTACTCTTAGTCCAACCGTCGCAGCTCTGATTGGTCAACTGTCTCTCCAACTATCTAAAATGGGCACAACACCAGACATATTTTAAGTGCTGAAAAAATGATAAATAAAAGCAACGATTCAGTCTGGAACCAGGCTTAGAGAATCTCACAATTCTTCTGACTTTCCTACTCCACCTAAGGCACTAATCCCCAAACACAGACAGTCCTACTGAAGACATAATAAAGGGGTCTAATTTCCTAAAACAGCTGGACACTGTAGATTTTAACAAATGTTACTCCAACAAAATTGTTCAGCTGCAGATGAATACACATTTGGTGCTTCACTGAGTATTTACAGCAGCAGGACGCTGTATGTGGGATGGACAGCTGCCATTTTCATGGTAATGTAGGAACATTACACACAAGCAGCAGGCAGAAACGTGTTTTTTGTACACTGCAGAGAAAATGACAGGACTATTAGTTTAGAAAAGAAAAGTCATTATTTATTACTTATTTGGCACTAGAATTGTTATAATGGCACATGTGACCATTTAGAAGACAGTATGCAGGCACTCATCAATAACCGCCCCTCATCTTTCTTTCTGTGATTCCATCTCTCAGAGCTGCTGAGTCAACAATAAACTCACTTTGAGCATATCTGGATATCAGTAATGTTTAGTGTCTTCCCCCCCGCCGACTGCCTTCATCACATGCAGCTGCACTGACTAACTGTTCGCGAATTGTCTGTCTCTGAGAAACACTAGAGAGAGAAAACCCTAACAAGCAGGCCAAGTGTTGGCAGTATTATCCTGCCCTCTTGTCCTCAAAGCCTCTTTGTCATTTCCATGTCAGCAAGCCCCAGATGGATCAGTATTAGGTCACAGACTAATTTGAGAAGGTTTTGTTCTCCATCTACATACGTTTGTGGATTTGATATGATTTAGCACAGTGGTTCTGTTTGTTCTGGAAGTGTGGAAATATTGGTAGAATGAGTGAAAACTATTATCTGCATTTAGCGTAAAAGGTTTATTGTTGACTTTGGAAATAGTTTGACCAACTCAAGGTCCAAATAATCTGCACTCAAGGTTACTGACTCCTTCTGGAGCTTTCAACCGGATCTCATGGTCTTCTTCACCTGTTATCATACAAACAAAACTTTCATTTCCATGATGACTGAACGAACTCCATCTACTGATTAAGGCTACGAGTTGTTGACCAATCCTGAAAAAGCGGAATGTCTTTCTCACACTGTTTTGATAATGTTCTCGTCAATTAAAACTGCCACAACTCTTCATCATATCAGTTCAAAACAGCTTCCAAACTGGAGTAAAATGTTGATTTACTGTGCAACAATATCCTGTTGTGAAACTGTTGTTGGGCTGACAGTCAGATAAAGCACTTCCTTTTTACTCTTCCGTAGCTCATCTTATAGCTTAAACCTGCATTATCTGAGCACATTTAGTGGTGACTGCTATGTAGTTGTTCCAGGATGCAAAATTAACTTTTATGTCCTCCATTTAATAGATTACTTTTGGTATTTTGGCCGGTGAGTGAAGCAAATCTTCCACCCATTCACATATTTCACCAGCATTTGGCTGGTGCTCATTTTGTGCCCCGAGTTGTTCCAACAGCTAGTACGTCAAATTTGTCGTCATAAAGCGTCAGATATCAGACATCATCAGTCTCTTTCAGTCAATACATCGCTGCCTCTCCTTCGGCTGCCGAACTAACTTTAGCTAATGTTATCATGTCCCAGACTCACAGGGCAAGTGAAAGCTCCAGAGATCAAAATTCAGGTGGTTAAGGTATTGATGTGATATACTTGAAAATGTAACCGAAAGATTTTGATCAACATTTCCCATCCGCTGGTGTTAGCGGTCCATCAGCACTCAACAGCTATCTGTGCAAAGCAGAGGGCTGGAAAACTTAAGCTAGATCATTTACTGACCTCTTTTTGAGAAGGAAAAAGACCCAATCGTCACTAACAAACTATCTCTGGTCGGGATAATTGGCTGCAGGAAGCTTGTAGTGACGCAACATTTTATTTTTTAAGGAGGTAATTGTCTCTGGCTCAAACCCTGTACATCCCTCTGTCCCGACATCTTGCTTCACATTCTGAGCATTAAACAAAAGCACATTTAGCAGCTGTTGGCCTTTCGACACTTTGAGGTCTTGTTGGACCACATTAGTAATTGGAAATGGGAATTACTCATTAGTTTTGACCACATTATCCACTGGGATTAATTAAGTCTGCTCTGTATTTCTCTACACTGTTTTACTCTGTGTAAATTGCATCTGTTCTAAGGGATGACACATTTACAGAGTGTATAGAAACGTTTGTTGCAAACAGCAGAGGAGATAGTAACAAAGCTATAGTACAGTCATTCAAATCAATGTATATTTAGTGCAGTATTGCATCTAACGTTATAATGTAGCCAAATGTCAATCTTCAGCCAGAGCAGACTGACTTCACAGCATGTAAGCAGTAAACAGCCACTTAATCACAACAGTGAGAGTGCACTAATTCCTTGCTTTCCCTGCTGATTTGAAGTACAGCTAGATGCATTAACTTAGTATGATGAACCATCTGATATCAATTATCACATCAGACAAATCCTTCACAGCCAACCTCTCTTTACAAGCAACTGTTTCTGAACACCGCAGCTACAGGCTGCCGTCAGCCCACGCCGAAGTCGACACGTGACGCGGAGGAAAGCAAATCTTTTCTAGGCAGCCTGTGAAACAGGGGTGGAGATGAGATCCAAAACATATTCACCATCTGCTGCGCTGTCTGTTTGTCTGCTGCCTAACTGAGGCTTCCACTACACAAACAAAGGAGACTAACAACGACAAACATACAGCGCCTCGCGTTAGCGCCAGCCAAATATTGATCTCACGTCTGTTATACACAGCACATTATGCTGAGGTGGGAAAACTGTTGCTCACTACATTGCTTAACTGTGCTTTAATGCAGTGTAGGCTTTAGAAAATGGCTCAACATTCAGTTGCTACAGTACATTTCTGTCTTTTGGTGCGTGGTACAGTTTCCTAAGACTCAGTGGGAAATTATATGTATTTAACCCTGGGGATACTACTGAGCACGAAAACACTAGCAGGGTAATCAGGGCTGACTAAGTCAATAAAAATATTTGTATTATTTAACAATGCCGTTTTTTTTTGCTTTTACACTCTTCCTCTGTACTGTAGCACTTATTCCCTTCTTTCATTGAAACTGTGACAAGAAAATGCTCCACGTGACCAGGCTCCTTCCATCAGTAACAATGTATGCTTGTCAGCAGTGCCAGTTATTCTCAAGGCAGATAGCTTCAAAAAGGAATAGGGTCTAAAACATGTTAAATGTAATTTAATTCCTCATTATTAGTAAGTAAATACATTACTTTTCATGTTTTGGACCAAACTTCTTCAGGATTGCTGTTGCTAACTGTAGAATAACTTAAATTTACAGGGTTTTTGAGCAGTAAGTTGGATTTTTCCAGCATGCTTCATGTCATCAAATATACATTTAGGGAAATGTGCTTATTTACACTTTCTTTCTGAGAGTGAGATGAGAAGATCAATTCCACTCTCAGACATGAGTATGGTATTGATCTTCTCATCTCACTTCAACTCAAAGACAGCAAATAATGTATTCCCCAAAATATGGAACTATTCCTTTAATGCTCCCAGTCCAGGACTTATTGCAGTCCTTTCACTGCACAATCAAACCCCAAAATGACTTTGCTGCCCTCTTACCCGTGTGGTGGTGGCGAACATGTACTTGTCTCGGAGCTGGAAGCTGTCAACCTGCTCTAAGATCACTCTGCGGTTGAGTTCACTCTGGAAGAAGTCGGTGCTGCTGAGTATAGTGGAGACACCCTGGGGCTCGTGTCTCTGGACCAGCACTGTGGTGGGGGGGTCGTAGGGATCCACGCCCCTGAGATTGGGGAGGAAAAAACGGGGGTGACAGAGGGTGTGTCGGAGGGGAAGTTTGAAGGGAAGCAAGGGCAGGTGAGGGGGGGGGGATGAAAATGGGAGAAAACAAGAACAATATTGTTAGCCAGTTGTTCCTGAAATAACTTACAAATAGTATATATGGATGCATAAATACAACCCTTTCTTGCTTATTTATATTGACATCTTATTACTCCTTCCAAACAGCATTTTTATTGGGCACTCTCTCCTCCACCCATCCCTTCTCATCATCATTCCTGCCCCATATCCTGTCTGTATGGGTCTGCATTTTATGTCACCCCATGGTGTCTCGGTCTCCGTCTTAATTCATTTTCAAATGATGTATTTTAATTGAAGTTATGGCTGGGCAATAATTCAATACTGTCTTTACTGACTGAGAAATCATAGTTATGATACGACCATATTGTGCTATTGGTATAAATTGATTCCAAGCAAATTGTAATTAAAAAAAGTTTTGACTGATGTAAAGCATAACAGTGGAACACAGTTTATTGATTTGAACATTTATTTTATATGTAATTGTTCCATTTGTATTTCCATTTGCCACATTGTAATATATGCAATCTTCCCAAGATTCTAAACAACAATAATCTGTTTGAGGACTTTCAGTCAGGATTCAGACTGCATCATAGCACAGAGACAGCACTGGTGAAACTCACAAATGACCTTCTAATTGCATCAGACAAAGGACTTGTCTCTGTACTCGTCCTATTAGATCTTAGTGCTGCATTCGATACCATTGATCATCACATTCTACTACAGAGACTAGAACATT
>JAVQJD010013919.1:0-22364 GCA_036023655.1 Nannoperca australis
CCCCCCCCCCCCCGCGGGGGTGACCGTGTCTTTGTTTCTTTGTGTCTGGAGAAGATGTGTCTGCAAAACAGGAGTAATGTGGGTGAAATTATGTGTGCAGTGGGTGCTTTTACCTTTACTTTATGATATACAGCTTGTGTCTCTCTGAATGCAAAGTGGTGAGGTTGCCTGTTCATGTCTCTCTCTGTGTGTGTGTGTGTGTGTGTGTGATAACTGTGATGATGGACCCAAAGTGCAAACCAACTGCCCCCACTGCAGGCTTCCCCCAGAGCACTGCGCTTCGCTGGTTGGTGTGTGTGTGCGTGCGTGCGTGTGTTTGTGTGTGTGTGTACACATGAAACAGCTGTTCTCCTGTGCTACATGGGGAGGTCAGGGGGAGACACGGACGAGCTACAGCTGTGGCCCCGGGGGCTTGTGGGAACTGTGGCTTGAACAACGTGGGAGAAGAGAGGACAGAACGCGATTCACCGGGAAGAGACACATTTACAAGCTGAGACAAGACGAGGCGGCCAAGTGAGGTTGCAAAAACAAAAAAATGAGAGCAAGCATAAATGAAACGGCAAAAGACATGATGGGACGTCCCTCTGTGCTCAAGTCATCTGGAGCAGCTAAAGCCACAGAGACCAGCAGGCGACGTGGACCGCCGGCGCGTTTTGGCCGCGAGGTCATCGCAGAGAGACACAGGGGGAGAAGCACGTACAGCTGAGGGCCCTTTTCCAACAAGTTGATCCAGACCCATCAACCACAGCCACTTAGCATTCTGAGAAAGTCCTTATGTTTAAGAAAATGAATCCCACTCACGAGCTCATAAACAAGTGGACTTTCCTCGTAGAGAGTCGGCCCGCTGGCCAAGACTGCGGAGTAACTCGAATAAAGACCCACTGTTGGAGATAATGCTTATTTCAGGACAGCACATAATGTGATAAGTCTGAGGAATCACTTTACAGTTTTGCGCAGACAATCATGAGCTGTGGTTGAGAGCAGAGGCCCTGCTCTAACAGAGAGAAACTAGTGGCAGAGAAAAGGGAGCTGACAGCGAAAACTAATAAGCCTTGTGCAACGGGAGAGAAATGGGCTCATCTCTCCGAGGCACCAAGAAAAACTATCGGAGCTGTTTTACACCATTTCCAAGAAGAAGAAAAAAAAAAAACCCTGCCTCATCTATGCTGAAACTCAACACTAAATCCTTTCTGCCTGACAGATTCGGCAAAAGAATAATATCTGCAGCAAGAATAATATTTGCAGCCTACATTATAGAAGCATATGAGGGAATAGAGAAAGAGATGGAACTAGGCCAAAAGCCAATTCATGGCTTTTTTGGAGCCCATAAAAAAACAAAAAAAAACAAAGACTTGTTCCTCCTGCTACTTAAAATCCTCTCTGATAACGCTCTCATCCACATGTGAGGCAACGGCACCTAAAGTCATTTAAAGTCTGCAAGTTTGATTAAAAGCAAAACAAACAAGGGAGGAAAAGAAATGTGAAGAAAGAGGTGACCTTCATGGCGAGTGGTTTGACTCTGAGCTGAGCTGGTATTCTGTGAACCGGCTGAACCAAATGTGTGATTAGACGCAACTGATAACGAAAAGCACACGAGGCTGTGCAGGGTTGTGTGTGTGTGAGTGCAGCTTTCTCTTTAATAATATGTTTATGACGTACTGTATGTGTGAGATTAAGTTTTAGTTGGAGTGGTGCTGGTGGGGGTTCAGATTCAATAAATGGTATCCTAGCAACATGCTCTGACGTATCGGAGGCTCGATTTCCTGTAACTGACAAACTGAACTCACGTATTCAGTATGTATGTATACTGCATGTGTCAAAAGCTTTCACTGAGGGTCACACATGGAAGAACACAAATACAAAAATAGCTTTTAAGCTAGAGAGGCTTCACTCAGATCTTTATACGAGAGCCCTACAGAGGAGGATGCGCGTGTCTGTGCACTGTCAAGGCCGTGACGTGCTTGTCGTCAGGATGGCTGTGTCGGGGACGTCCCCAAGTTCAAGAAAGCCAACTAGCTGTTTTTTTTTTGTAATGCAAACTGGTATTTCATGAAAGCCACTGAGGCAGCATTAGCGGGGAGAGTGTGCAGAGTTAATTAAACTGATGACGATGACAAGATCACCGCGCTCTGCACTACTATCCTGTTTTCGTGTTAGAAAGTTAACACAGGTCAGACTTGTAGCATCCGCTCCTGTCTTGTAACCGAGTGCGTCTCAGTTTAGCGCTGCAACTGACGTTTATCTTCATTATAGTCCAACATGCCATGTACTTTTTCCAATTAATCGATGAATTGTTTGGCCTATAAAAATATCAGGACATAGTGGAAAAACACCCATCACTATTTGCACAAGCCCAAGGTGACATCTTCAAATTGCGAGTTATGCCAGAGGAATACTCCAAACCCCAAATATTTTCAATTAACCATCACAGAAACGACGTTGGAACTAGAGAATGTTTGACAAATAACGAAAAATAACTGGAACGATCGCTCAGTTATCAAAACAGTGTGTTCGTCGACTAAACGGCTCTACCTCAGTTTGCCTGTTTTGTCCAATCAAAACCCAGAGAGATTCAGTTCGTAACATATCACAGAAGCTTGTGGATTTTGCTTCAGTTTGGTTTGAAGCTGTCATGACCCCCAACACGGGGTTATGCAGTGCGAACCCGTTACTGCACTGTGAAAGACACGCATCCAATAACTTTAAGATATCTGATTACTATCGCGGCCCATCTGCTATTGACGTGAGTCCTAACAGATTTTCAGACACAGAGAAAAGTTTGTGTCCTTTGAACAAAAGCACTATTCTTAACAAAAGCCTTCCAAACTTTTCTAATATAATATGAATGAAATGAAGCAAGAACAAACACGAAGAGGCAGCAGTGAGAATCACTGGCTCAACAGTTGAAATTTAACGACATGCTGCAGTATGTCGGTGTGTGGGACATTCCTCCCTGATCTCTCGTTTTCTGGCTTCTCCAAATGCTGTCTGGCGATCTGCATTTTCCTACGTGTCTCTTTGGAGTATCTTTCTCTATCTATCTGCCTTTCTCAGTATTTCCCTCTGTGGCTGCCTTTATATCTGTCCGTCTCTCAGGGATGTGAGGACAACAGAGGTGAACAATAACAAAAAAAAAGAAAAAAAAAAGGAGAAACTTTTTCACAGCGATGAATAGGAACGCTGTGTCCCAAAAAAAAAAAAAAAAAAACCTCAAAGATCTTAGAGACAAGAAAAGAAAAAGAACCTGTTGTCACTCTCGCCTTGTATCTCAGTTTACACATGGCATTCACAAGTCTCCCACAAGGGAAAGAGCACTCCTCTCACAATGTGGATAGTGCAGATGCATTTTTAATGCCAGGCATAAATGGAATGCCGGATTAGTTGTATCTGGATACAATCTGGGTACCAGACAAATGTCACTGTGAGGGGTAAAGGGGCCCTCAGTTTCTTTCCTCCCCCCACTCCCTCATTTTCTTTTCCACTGAGAAGCGGCGCTCTCAGGCATTTCTGCAGTGCAGCGGAGCAGAGAGCCAGCCTTCTCTCCTTGTACCTGTAACAGAGGGATATTGTTGCAACAGAACCGTGACTTCAGTTACCGAGCATTCCTGCCTCTTCATTTCAAAGACAGAAATGTTAAAAAGGTAAGGGAAGGTGGGTGAGGGAGAGGACTAAAAGGAACAAAATAACAAGGTGCAGAAAGGAGGGAGCGGAGCACGGAGCAGGAACTGTTAGAGGAATCATAGCGTGACTTTTTTTAAAACTAGCACGTTTAGCAGATAATCCAAGCAAAGCATGGCAAACAAGGACATGTTTTTATTCGAAGAATTTACACATTATTTTGCATGCGCACACACACACTCAGAGGCATCACTTCTCTTTTATTCAACAATGGCCATCTTTTCCTCCGGCCAAAGCGGGTGGAGGGGAATAATCTGGCCGCTTTGATCTGACTCAGTGAGAGAATGTCATATCCGATCCGAGCATGTAATTCTCTCCAGTGGGACGCCGGGCCAGCAGCTTTGTGTTGTTAGTCACCCGCTCTGGCAATGGCACACTTTCTACTTCCTGAAAGTCATAACAATCCCACCACTGCTGCTGCATTAACCATCCGCGACAAATGAACCTCAGTCTGGCAAACGAGTCAGAAACGCACACATGCATACATGCACACACACACACACAGACTCACACACACTCACGCAGAGCCAGGCTACGGTTTGATGCATGTTATTCTCACTCAGCTCAGGCAACAATTTCGTTAATGTGCACACACATATTGGACACGTGAGATTGCTCGTCTAAGTTTAAAAACACTGTATATTCATGCAGTAAATAATTTCAGGAATACACAATCTCTCTATTACACACACATTTCCCTGTCCCACACACACGTACAAAAAAAAAAAGACTCCATTTAATCCACAGTAATGGATTTACCTCCGACTGAGAGTGCAATTACAAGAGCTATAAATGCTAATGATAATAATCATGATTTTAAACTGCTAGCTAGGACACGGTGCTTGGTTTATCCCGGCAACAACGTCGCACAATTACAACTGAACACATAAAGCGGGCGTCTCCAGCTGATTTCATTTATTATCCTGCATCACTTTCTGCCCCAAAAACATTCCTGACAATCTCTCACCTTCTTGTTTTCCCCTTTTCTTCGTCTAACATGTTATATGGCTAACGTATTAGCAAAGAGTAGCCTGTTTACACATCCCGCAAACACGACAACGTTAGCCTTCATTTGGAGTCCAATATTTATCTTGTTGCTCTCTATAGATGTTCCACTATAATCAACAGCTAATTGCTAACGTTGTCTGTTTGCTGTTTGGTGCTGGGAAGTTAGCATACGGTTTTAAACTGAAAAAAAAGCTGCCTGTTGCTGCTGGCAACGGTGTTCATTCGGAAAGCGGGAGTGAACCGAAACAATAAAGTTAAAGAGCTTAAAAGCAAAACACGTTAAAACACTGTCAAGCTGAGAGGAACTGCATAGTGGGGGTGATAATACACTGTGGGTTTATTATGTGAGCGTCACCTTTCACATTAAACATAGTAGTTTGATCCATTATTAATATAAAAATGCTGTTGGTGCATCTTTAAAGTCATAATCCTTAAAGTTTACCAAACGTTATTTTGGCCTTTCCATGCAGGACTCAAAATGCAAAAACGTATGTACTGGAATGAAGACAGAAGAATATCAAATGATGGTAACAATGGCTGCGCAGTAAACATATACACAAGTTGCTTTTCTGTTTCCAATTCTGACAGAGTAGCTGCATAAAGAGTTGTCTATACGTGGGAGCCTGGATTAATAAAACACACTTGATTGTTACCACCAAAAACCACAGAAGTCGCCGAATCAATTAAAACTGAAACCTTAAGGATTACGACTTCATAGGAGGTCAATCAAAGTTAAAAACGAGGTCACAGAGATCCAAAGGGATGTGATGAAACATATAGACAACAATTTCCAGACTCATACTAACTAAACTAATAAACTAGGGTTTTATACTGGTCAGAAAACCTCAGTTTAAAGTCATAACACTGTAGGCAGAAGTGATCAATAGAGATAGGAGTGTTGATTTATTTTGCCTTTGTAATACCTCAACCACAATTTGTTTGGCTATGTGGGGGAAAACATGTTATATGAAAAATGGCATGTGTTAATGTCATGTAAAAAAAGATCCTCTGAAAAACATGCAATGCCATGTGTGGAGGTATCTATCTGGTCATCAATCCAGCCTGAATACCTCTGGCTCTCCTCCCATCCTCAATGTTAACTGGGTCATCTGTGGGAGAGGCATGGTGCACTCTCCTGAGACTTGCACTAACTCACACATGCACACACACATGCCTTCAGTTGGAGTAGTTCAAAGGAACCCCATAAAACATTTACAACGTGGTTAAGCCTTTTTCTACCCCCCCCCCCCACACACACACACACTTCGTTCTCAATCTGCTTCTTTGGCTTGTTTTGTATCTTTCCTGCTCCCTCAGTCTCCCTCCGCTGATTCTCTGCGCTGGTACGAGTCTGGACTTCTCTCCGAGTCTCGTCCATTCCTTTCTCTCGGCTCTGTGAATGACCCTGGGTTAAACACATTTAATTAGCGCTCACAGGATCTACACGCCCCCTCCTACTGGCAGCTTAGAGACGAGCCCCCTGGACCAACCAGCTCGCACAGCATGTGTGTGTGTGTGTGGATACTATGTACGTGTGTGTGGGTTTGTTTGCTTCACAAGTTGAGCTGGTACAGTAGTAGATGATGTCAGTTTTCACATGGGCACACATGGGTACGCTTTCCTCAGGCCTGGTAATTTACACTGGTCTTGGCCAAGGTCTTTTAGCGCTGAAAACAAACGCACACACAGACCGGGGTTTGTGTGAGACGCTCTGCTCTCTCCAACCTAAAGGCCTTCTTCATATCTTCATATTACACTCAGCCACAGTGGAGCCACTTGCTTTGAAACGTGCAGCTTCTGTCAAGTTTCTGCTGTGCAAGACACAGCAACACATTTTACGCAGCGTGGGTCAGGCGTGTCAATATATACAGAAGCGCATGGTGGTCTTTCATGTTTTTGACAGTGAGCGTGAGCAGTTATCTGGAAAGGCACATTCAATATGCTTACAGAGAATATTCAAAGACACGCAGGCCTGGGGTGCCTGGTCGCCCGTTAATGAACAGCATACAGTACAGTGATACAGACTACAGAGGTCCTTGTAGGTACAGGAGAGAACAATACAGCAGGTTAGAGCCTTTAATGATAATGAGGAGAGTGTGTGCAGAGTCCAAACAGTGTGGAGTAAAACAGGAAATAGAATTCCGCATTAAGAAGGAATAAAAACTCCACCATCAAAAGAGGAAAAACTAAGAATAAACAAACTCCAGTGATTTTACAAAAGGAGTTTAATGTCCTCATCACAAGAAGTTCTCCTCAGATTGTGAAAACAGCTGTGAAATGTCTTCCTCAGCTCTGGAGGGAGCTTTCGAAAGTCTGAATAAAGGTTTATCAGAAAGGTTTATCTCAGGTTGGGCTTGAGACGACTGATCTCAAGCCACAAGGGTCTCATGAAACAGCCCTTTAAAAACAGCACTGAGAAACAACATTGCATCTCATTGTGGTCTTGAGTCATTGAGAACGAGCAGTTTTGGGAAACCACGCGGGTAATGCTTTTTTAAACGGGTGTATAATTTTCAAATACTCAAGTCCTAATAAATTGCAAGATCTTTCTTGTAGATAAGTCTGTAATTATATAAATAAATAAAGACTGTGTCCCATAGCTAAACTCCAATTAAGTAATTACATATAATTGGTAACATCATTTTGAATACAATTCAACATATATGGGAAATTAAGTTTCCAATAATAGTGAATGAATATTTATGAGGGTTTAAATGGAGGAGTACTTTCAGGGAAATTCCTATTTTTAACAAATTACATGGTTTTTCTGGAAAGTTTTCAAGGAAATTACTAGGAAATTATGGACGAGAAAAATAAAGTGTTGCCAACACATGGGACAAGCTGACAGAGAAGACATACAGTCCACCAATAAACAGCGTATTACAGATACTGAGTGGAAGTTCTTGGTAGAACGGTTCAGCAGATTTTCTCCCGAGGGTAATAAGGACGAAAACAGGAAATTTGGTTCAACAAAAAACAGCTATTCTTAACAAATTACAGCAGCCTCCTTTTTGTGTCTTTAAATCCGAAAAAAACGTGTAAAACTAAAACTTCATGTTTTTGTCTTTGCTAGAAAACCACAACAAATCACCCTCACTTGGTTTTAGAAATGAGAAAAGAACCATTTACCAGACAAGATGAGAGAAAATAAAGCTGTGGCGCTCGGCTTGAAAGCTGATGCAATTTACTTTGCAGGGGAACATCTGGGGAAATAAAAAGGTCACACAGATTTATATTTAGATGCCGCAGGGAGAAATACGCTTCTCCATTCTACTCTGCACCCACAAGCGAACAATGGCCCACTATGAAGAACCACATTAATGTGGTGTTAATGGCAGCCCACTGTACGGCTTATGGCTGCTGGTTATGTTTCTGTAAGCAGTCTGATACCTTCAATGTGGAAATATAAAAAGGGACACCTTGTCAGTGGCCCCGATTCCTGGGGGACAAAAATCAAGCAGGTGTGGGGTGGGGGGTCGTCCCTTATGAGATTTTCAGTGTCAGACACTTCATTTCCTGCATTCTGGTGTCTGTTAATGCACCAATTTGTGCTTTTTCATGCATCAATTTCAAAGTCCTCTGCTCCTCTCAACATGAATGTAAAGGAAATAAAGAATCAGTAAGAGTAAAGCACAGTTGGATCAGTTATATTGAGGATTAAAACATCAGATCATAGACACCGGCAAAATGTGTTGTCTGTCTGCCGTCATAAAACCCCCCAAAAAACCATCATCGGAGTCTCTGATGACAAATCGCGTCCTGTAATGATTCAGTAAGTATTATTTATATATATATATATTAAATATATTTTTCTACATGGGACAACCCAGAGTTATATGGGATGGGTGACCCTAAGTCTGACATATGCAAAAGGTATCTGGTCAACACATGTTGACGTACTTCCCCAACATTTGTGAAGTATTCCTATAGTATTAGTGTTTCAGGGTGGATTTATTCTTCAATGAAAACACAGTCAAATATGTTCCACTGCTGCAGCTTTCTTACATTAAACACATTAAGGTTTATTCATTTATTTAATACTGAGCTTCTTTTCACAATCGTCCATCTTTGATGTGACATTAACCTTACCTCTGAGCTAGGGGTAATGTTAGCTTAGAAGCCAAAAAATGACATTAAAGCCTTGTTTAGCTGTCGGTACATAAACACTAGATATTTGCTGATGGCACTGCCTGGTGTTAATGTCTTTCCTCTTGCTTTGGAAGCTGAGATCTCATCAGTCTTCTTTATGACTATTTGTGTTGAAAATCCAACCCTTGGGGACCACTCTGATAGTTGAGAGAGGGGGAAAATATACGGCAAATATGCAGATGGAGAAGAGACACCAGAGGGACTAGGCTGAGGAGAAAGCTAGGGAACATTTCAGGCAAATACAGGATTAATTAGGGTGCATGAAAACACCCGAGGGCACCCACAAGGCCTTACTTTCCTCCTCTGCTTCGAGAGGCTTAGAGGTCTTCTTGGCTATCTTTCCAGTAAAGGCCTTGTAGACAGACTGTGATTAATGCTTAAGACTTGCTAGTGGGTCTCTTCTCTGCTTCAGATCCGAAGGGGCAAACTCTTAACCTGTGATTGAGCTACGTTGACTCGCCTCTAATAAGTCAAAAAAGGCGTTCCACCTCCCAAGGTCCTCGGGCAAGGCAACGCACCAGATGATATCAGTCATGGGATGCTGGTGGAGCGCTAACCCTGTCAAAAGCACCATCTGTCGGCTGTCTTTTATGGGATGGAAGGCTCTCCGCTGACAGGCAGGGAGGCATCATCTAACTGGCACCATGGGGTGGGAGTGCGAGTATACAGGTATGGCAGAGGAAATTAATCTGTGCTTCAATATTTGTACGCTGCTGTGTGCCGTTGTATATGGATACCTGAGGAGCTGTAGAGGATATTGGCCAGTGCTGCTTCGGAGTAGTTTATTACAAAGCAACACGGCATAAAATAAATTTGAAATTAGATGGAGGGTTTTTTTTACAGCCCGCCCGGAGTCCTCGCGGAATATGGCGAATAACAAACAGTTTTAAATATGCAGCAATAGCTAAAAGTAGTCTTGTTATTATTTTTCAATAAAGTGCATCTTCTATTCCTTAACAGTTTAGCGGACAACATAAGGTACAAAGCGACAAGGGATGTGATTATTGCATGTTCCGGTGTATAAAATAGATTACATGGTAATCCGTTTACATGGTAATTCTACTTGGAAAAGAATTAACTCCCTAATCAACTTAAATGTAATGAAAAGACATTGAGTGACACCCGTGACACACTAGGGGTTAAAAACCACCAGAAACACTATGAGATCAACATAAATCCTGTCTTAAGAACGTCCTGAAGGTTCGGCACCTCCTCTGTACAGTCACTACATTTGCTTAATTGAATGCAGTATAACAATACGACCATGGAGCTCATTTATTAGTGTCTTTTATCTAAAAGGTTTATAGCTACCTAATTCACCAACGGTTTCCTGAGTTTTACAATTATCTCATTTGTTTTAATTTGTTTCATGCGTCAGACCAAGGTCGGCCTGAAATCACATACAGTAATTAAAAGAAAAGCCCCTACACACGCGGTATCCTTGTCCACGCGCACACGTCTGATTCCCTGTGTGTGGCGTCACTGCTTTTAACAAAGCTCCCAGTCAGCTTTTCCAGACGTGCTTTCAACATGACACGGTGGGTGCCGCCTGATTCATGATTCACCGTGTTATGACAATAACACCGACTTCTGGAGATGAACAATGACTTTGTATGGAGCTGGCGGATATCTGAAAGACCCTGGGTTTCTCCCAAAACAGTACAACAAGAATGAGCTCATCTTTGAAGGAGGGTTTTAAAGTGAGTAATGCCAGCCTCCTCAGCTATGCTCATTACAGCCGAATTAGGCCGTATCGTTGCTGTAAGCTCCAGTAATCAGACTACCTCGGCGACTAGTCTTAATTGGCTCATCACTCAGCCGACACTGACTCGTTGCACATTAAAACAGAAGAGACTCCTGTCATTTCTCTAGCGCCTGAAACAGCAAAAAAATAAAAAGGAAGGCTTGTTGTTGTTTTTTAGAGGTGTCTTTCTTGATTTTAAACAAGGCAACAGCGAATCTGGGTCAAAGCACAACCAGAACAGAATAGGGATATTGTATTCATTGAGGAGATTGTTATATTGCTCATGTTTTAGCACACAAAAGCTTCCCCAGTGGAAAACATTCCCTTCTGCTGTATTGAAGAAAAAGCCTTGAGAGTTCAAATAATCTTCAACTGCATGCGTTAAGTTCTGCAAGTATCATTGCGGAGCACAATTCAAATGAAAAAGTAATTATAAAAGAAGTGGTTTTCATTCATTCTCCTCAGCTGAATCTGCCTCCAAAAATGTACAACATTCTTCCGTCAAAATAAAAAAGAGTGGCGTGTGATTTCAGCGCTACTGTGCATTCAAACAAACGTGCGGGTTACTTCAGTGTGTTGTCCGGGAACAACGCACCGCGAGAAAGACAAAACAGGAAACAGAGGAGCGAGAGGGCGGAAATAAATGGACAAGAGCGAGAGAGTGCGATGCAGGCCAGCAGGTTTTGTTGGCCGGCTCGGGCCTCCCTGTGCCAGCCTCTCTGAGAAGCTCAGATATCCATCAGGACCGCCTCGCTCTCTGTGCTTGACAGCAGGTCTACAGAGGGTCCTTTTTAAATCAGGCCTCTCCTATCGCTGGCACCGCTCCAGATAAAAAGGCCCACTCTGAAGGGGATTCCTCAGCACACGAACCTCCGCTGGGAAAACGGCTGAGACGGACGAATGAACGCTTTTGTGGAGGGTAAGAGAAGGCCACGGCGGTCGAGGAGACAGAGAGAGAGAGAGGGGGGAACTGAACAAGAAATGGGGGAGGAAAAAAGAGGAGAAAGATGCATTAACACACACACAAACACATACACACACACACACACACACACAAACTCAGGCAGCGAGACACAAGCTCAATAGGGGGTCCTGTGGGGACCTATTAGACATTTGTTCAAAGCGTCCTATAGACATTTGTGCCACGTATCTCAATGCATTTGCTTTCCTCCAGAGTGGCGACGGAACCCACGCTGGGAGCTGTGATGTGATTAAAAGCTGCAGCTATGCATTTGGTATTTGGTAAAAAAAAAAAAACACACCTCATGATCTGCGACCTGCTTATCAATGTAGAAGAGCGTGCGATTGCTTGCAAATCGGATGCTGATGGTGAGGTCCCTTTCACACCTGTAACTCAGTTCACGTGGTGTTTCGGGTTCACACTGACAGCATAAATGAACCAAGTTGACTGTCATTCTGCTTCATCAGTATTACACAGGCCCACGGAGGAAGAATTCAAACATATTTGACTTGTCCCACCCACAGTGGGACTTCTTCGTCAATGTCATTATAAAACTGACATAACTGACATTCATTGAGCCGCGGCTGGCAGGTGACTCCATCTTTAGCACAGCATCCCTGAGGCATAACCTTTTTACATTATAACTTTAACCCCCACACATACACACACTCACACACACAAACATGTGTGCATGCATGCAGACACACCAATAAATAAATAAACAGCTGTTATTTGCTCATGGTGGGAACGTTGGGTCTTTGAGTGTGTGGAAGTTGGTCTCGACCGGCTCCATGTGATTGAGTGCCCTGAGATAACTTTGTTATGATATGGCGCTATATAAATAAAATTGAATTGAATTATTTGTACTAGAATCTCTACCTCAACTTCTCCATACATTGTACATTGTAATATATTGTATATAGCACTGTGTTGTTGTTGTTTTTACTTATTCTATTGTATTTATGTATTTTGCACTGCTGGGACATGAGGAAACTGCAATTTCGATATCTATGTATGTACTGCTCATACTATGTTATTGACAAAAAAGCTCTCTTATCTTATAACATTTTCCATTTGATCCCATTATTTTCCACACAGTGAGTTACGTAGCTGTTCTTAAAATTAAAACGAGTACAGATGTGTCGGGTCCGTAACTGTCATCAGGAGATACACAGAGTTCACGTGTCAAGGCTGCAACTGGACCTCGATTATCATAAATAATTACGAACAGGTAGAAACAATGAAAACCACGCGTCAATACGTTTTATTGAGGAGCTGACAAATGCAGTACGCCACGGATCATTAAGGTGATCCCATCCTTGACAGATCTGAGGATCATTGTGGAATGAATAGTACTTTTGCTGATGTATTCGGGTGTTTGAAACAGAAACGATCCGCACCACAATTTTCTTGGAAGTGGACCAAAATGTGCTTCTCTACGCCATCTCGGTGTGGTTGTTTCACACCAGGCAAATGCACCGGAGTTTCTTTGAGCGCACCAAGTCGACAAAAACCCCAAATATGACATGGGTGGAAAATTGAAAGTCAATGTGTTTTTTATTTTATTTTGTGAACTTTGGAGATATAACAGACATGCTACACCTGCATTTCCGATGAAGGCCACCAATCCAAAGCATGACCGGATTTGAGCTTTGACACTGATTTGGAGAGAAAACTAGCCCTCGCTTGAATGAATGACACCTGTAACACTGATGTGTTAACAGCCGCTCTATCCCTGCGAGGCACTTATCAAGCTTTTTGGAGCAGCAGTGGAAAGCCAATCTGGCATCGCTCACCACCCTTCTTCCACTATCTCACTCCGTGTGACTTGTCAGGCAGCCCTGATTCTGAGATGAGCTCTCCTAAGGGATGACAAACGGCACTTGTGTTGACTGAAGCACAACAAGCCTTCAGCTGTGCCACGCTTCCTAAACAGGACACGCCGGTATCCACTCGCCACACTCGGCTATGTAACAGTCAACGTGGCTCCGGGATTGAGTCGGTTATCGGTTTGTGTCGACCGGCTGACAGCCGGTTATGCTGGAGTTAGCTTTGCAACACAATGGAGGGAATATTCTGCAGCGTTTTCTCCGTAAGCCCCTGGATAGTGTTTACTTATCAGTGGGCACACACCCCTATCAACAGCCTTGCTCCAACGCACCGCGAGCCGAGGAGTGTCAGAGGGAGAGAAAAGAGGACGAGGGAGAAAGAGGACGAGGCAGGAAAAGAATCTCTCTGGAAGGCTTTGATATGTACTCAAGAACATACATGGTTGCTCCACCGGCTAATGCTGCACTCCTTGAACACATCTGTGTGTGGGATGGGAGGGGGGGGGCTGGCTTATGAGCATCGGGGAGTAAACTCCCCACTCTCTCCTGTCCCTCGAGACTCATTCTGCTGCCTGTAGATAAGTGTGGAATTCAGGCTTGGTGGCAGGCGTGCCGAGGTGAAAAGGATGCTGCGGCTTCGGAACGAGGCAGACCCGCAGTGATGACCGGCCGCCGGCCAAGACTGAGGCCTGCCGGCATGTGCCGACCACAGCAGCTTATAGAACAATATTAATGTTCTTATGACTGGACGGGCAGAAAACCAGCGTACTATTGTGAACTACGTGGGCCAAAAAGAAATATGTGGGCTCTAACAATGTCAGGATGATCCAGTGAGCTGTGGGGGCTTCATTACTTGTGTTGGCCGAGCCGGCGCTAGTGAGATATCCCCCCAGCTACAGAACACAATGCAGCGAGCACTGCTGACTGCTGTCTCTCTATACATCTCAAACCAAAGCCCAGCCACTTCTAATTAAATTTATAGTAACGGGACAGGGTGGTTTGACAGTACATTGTGAGAAAGTGTGTGTGTGTGTGTGTGTGTGTGTGTGTGTGCCTGTGTGGTACAGTGGGAAGGAAGGGAGATCAACACACAACTGAAAGGATTTGACAGCCCTAGTCCCTCAGCGAGTCCACTGAGGAAGTTCACACACACACTGGGGGGGTGGGTCAGCCTTCCTTCCTATACAATAACAAGCCATAAAAAGTAACGCCATAAACGCTTTCTTACTTCTGCAGGAAGTGGCGATGGCGATTTGCATCACATCTGCGCGAGTTATTATCCCAGCAATGTTAAGCATCATTTGCTTATTTACACAGAGCTCCACAACAGAGGGATGAAGGGCAAAGCCGTGAAAGCAAATAAAGAGAACCAAAACAAACACTAAAAGGTGTTTCACACAAAGATGTATGAGCAAAAGGAAAGAAAAAAAAGATAAGGAGAACTGAAGGCGGTAAGTGCAGAAGCAAAATGTCATGGAGGGAACACAAGCCTTGTCATATTCTCTAATCACTTAAGTTTCTCTTGCCAAAAAATATTACACCAGTTTGACAGTCTCAACAAAAATTTTATAATTTAAGCCTCACAAGGTAGGTAGTCTTTTTTTTATTGGTATCATTAAATTGCACAGGTGTTCCTGCTTTTGTGTCTGCCTGCTCTACATAGTTGTCACACAGTTGTTACAGAGTCATTATCGTCAACCCCACCAATCACAGTTCCCCAGATCCTGTAGTGACGCCTTGACATGTCTTTGGTCTGATCAAGTCCAAAATCCAAAAAGATTTACTTTACAATGATTTAAAACATACTCACATTAGAGAAGCTACAACTAGGTTTTTGCTTGAAAAATGACATTGATTAATGTCATGATGAATAATTTAAATAAATGATGAATCATTTATAAAAATAATTCCTGATTAATTTACTGTTGATTTACTAATCGATTCATTGACTAATTATTATAGGGCTGTATGGCTCTAAAGTATATTTACACACAAACGTCCACCCTGACAGTATCGGGGAAGTGCAAAAAAACAACAAAAAACACATAATTAAAATGCTTTATATCCTACTGGAGTCTGGTACTCTTGAGCAACATGTGCTAAAAACTACTATGACACTAAATAAAATGTCAAAACATCTCAGTATCAAAAGCACATTCCTGTACATTTGTTACACTGTACACTTGCAGTATAACTAAAGTGACTCTGATTGGTGGAGTAAACATCTGTTTCTCTGCAGGGCAGACGGTGCTTCACATCCAGCCTCCAGTCAAACAGGGGGGGGGGGGACACCCAATGGCGCTTCAGCCTAATGCTGATGAAAAACAAGGCAGTGTGGGAGACAGCCACTGGAGCAGGGTTAACATGGACGAGAGCAGGGGAGGCATGTAGGAGGGAGTGTGTCGCGGTACAGGCCTGCGAATGTTGCCGCGGCCACCTCGACCACTTTGTCTGACTGATGAGTTCAAACGGGACATGGTAATAGCCTGTCTCCAACATTCCCCTGACCATAAATCTCTCTGCAAGAAAAATGGGAAAGCAATCAGGTGGGAAGAAGGTTTTCTGTGTGTGTGTGTGTGTGTGTGTGTGTGTGTGTGTGTGTGTGTGTGTGTGACAGAGAAAGAGAGAAATACAAAGTGAAACCAGACAATAAGAGAGCGTGTAAAACATAGTCGTGCATTGCGTGCACGCAAGAGGAGTGCTTGCATATCTGCGCGAAATTACACACAACACTAGGTCACGGATGAGCATCTACTATATGAGAGGACGCAAGATGATGAGTGGCCACTCGAGCACTTGAGATATGAAGCTTGTTTTAGTGCACATCAAAAAATGAAGCTGTCGTTCTTGCCCAGCACTTAACATGATTAAAGAGTGAGAGACAATAGAAAGCCTTGCCCTTTTCTTTAAAGTAGTTAAACCATTAAACGGGGCAAGAAGAGTTATTCTGTAGAGACTTTTGGCAGGCGGGGGCGGGTGGAGTCTGGCCAAAGATTTAAAGCTTTACAGTGAGAGAGATGGAGAGTGAGAGGGAAAGGTGGAGATGGAGACGGAGCGAGATCCGCCTTGGCCAGTAAGGGATGTGTTTCAGTGTGGTGCCCGAGTATCGATCAGACCCTGACCCTTCCTGCTTATCATTCAACACGTTCTCACGACGGGCATTAATAAATATCTCCACACCGCTGTGTCAGCCCCTGGGAGGCAAATGTGACTGCTTCGGTGCTGCACAGAACATAGTGTGTGTGTGTGTGTGTTAAAGTCCACGACATGGGCATACAGGCACACCCTCGCCATCAGCTACGCATACACACAGTCGCACACGCAGGCTCTCGAGTGACTAAGATGTAGGGCCTCATCAAAAGCACAATGCAGCCAGTGTGCTCAGTGCGCTGCATTCAGCCATCAGCGCTGTGCGACAGGGCCGTCAGGTCTGCCAAACAGCCCGCTGCAACACTGTGGCAAATGAAGTCGGAGTTTATTGGACGGGGAAGGAGGGACCGAGGGAGGGAGGGGTGGGGGAGAGGAAGGGACGGGGGGGGGGAGAAAGAGTGTGAGAGGGAGATAAAGAATGAGGGAAAAGTTCATTATTCACTGCGATGAAAGAGCGAGGAGGAAGGGAAAGAAGGGAACAAGGGGGGGGAGCAGGTGAAGGAGGAGAGACTCTCGACGGACTGCTATGAACGTGCAGTGACAAGCACGGGCAGCCAAGCTAGCACTGATGCTAGCTAGTATGCTAGCATACTTACTGCCAGCTGACCACTATTGGCTGTTTGAACTATTACAATTTCATGTTGTTTGATTTGTCTGTTTTTATGCAATAGACATATTTTAGTAGGAACTGATTATTAAAAACAACGTTGAGCTGCGCCCTCTGCAATCATTCTGTAATTACTGAACTGTAATGCAGAAATGTGCATTGGGAGGTTAACTTGCTATTTACATTTAATGTTTTTTTTGTTTGCAGGCTGAATAATGAGCTTTTAGTAATGAGTACAGAGTTTCTCTTGTCGAGTCTCTCGCTGCAGAAGCATCTGTGAAAGATGGAGGACGTCTAACAAATGACATTGAAAATTTGCCTTTACTAACAGCTAAACATGCCACAGAAACACACACACACACACACTCACACACACACACTCTCACACCTTCCCTCCTGCTCGACGGGGTCAAGACGCCCTGCTCCAGTCAAAACGGACGCCGTGACCGCATCGCTTACAGCAACCGGCGTGGGAGAGAGAGAGAGAGAGAGAGAAAGAGAGAGACGGCCTTCAAAGCATGGTTTGTCTGCAAACAGTCCGCGGAGATCTGACCAAACACCCTCCCACCGCCTGCTATAAACAACCAACAGACCTCGCACAGGAGAGAAGAGGAGACGGGGAAGGAAATGAGTGCAGGTAGCGTTTTGGAGGAAGGAAGGGATGGTGGGATGAAGGGAGGGATGGAGAGAGCGCGTTTTGATCTTTTGGCCAGTAATGGCGACACCTCTGAAATATTAACTCCAGACGGGAAAACTGTTGCCCTTTGCATTCAGTTTATATGCAAATGTGTGTCTGAGTTGCGCCCAAACAAGTGGGAGTAAGTTATCCATGCATGAGTGTAATGTGCAGTAATACAGTATATTTAATTACCATTGTGTGGGCATGTAAGCAAATATGTATGTTAATTGAGGATCCTGTCATTTCGTCTGTGAGCTTTAAAGGTTGTTTATTTGCGAGCCGCATACAGTCCATGCATACAAATAAACATACACACACAGTCGCACACTACTTCGACCTAAAACAAGCCCAAGCACACACTTGTTTTCTCCTGTTTACTCCAGCCCAGCATGCACTCTGAATTGGGATTTCCTGGTGAATCTCAAGGGCATCACTGCAGCCTGCCCATCGCCACCCAGGCTTTCACAACAAAGACCCCAAAACAAATAAAAAGCTTTAATATCGCCTTGAATTATTAATTCCACACAGCACTAAAAAAATGACCCAAGACGGTCAACTGTCAGCTTCAGCGCAGCTCGGGGAATGACAGACGGATACACACAGAGAGGAGAGCGGTGATGACAGTTGTGAGCTTCAGCAGGTTATATCGAAGATGCAAAAGAAATATAATATGTATCTTTCACAGGAGGAGAAGAGAAGTGAAGAGACTCACTGTAATGAATTGTGAACATTTAAGTTGAGCGGACATTAAAATGTCAACGTGTCATTGGTGTTTGCTCAAAATTACCAAATTAGGAGCTATAATATTACGAGGCCCAAGAGTTGTTAGGTGTTGCTTTTTAGCTGCTAGTCCCATCTGTAATTTGAGCCCTCTGCACCGAGGTTTTTGGACTACTTGTTGTTGTGAGTTTTGACAGTCCGGTCATGTACAATCACCACAACTGGACCTACAAAAGAGACAGCTAACTCTAGCTAGACCACCTTTATTTTTTTTTCTGTAATAGAGGACAAACACAACACTGAATGTGTGGGAGCTGCCAATGACTCAGCGGGTGTTAGAATAACACGAACCAAAAGCAACATCTATTGGGAATCAGTGGTAGCGTTAGCAAGCTAGGCTAACTAGCTTCCGCTTTTCGAGCTAACGGGAGTTAGCCTAAGTTTGCTAGCTTCTACTTTGCGAGTGGAACACAGAGTTAACAGCACAATAGGTCCTCCCAAAAGTTGAATGTTGTAAAAGGGACAGATGTCCTAAATCATTTACAATAAAAGACGTATCACTATGTGGGCTTCTTGACAAAAGGGGGACACTGTCTTGTATCAAAGTTTGTAGGCTATACAAGGTTTTGAGGTGCTCCAGCACACCGCGAAAGTTGACATCAGCTCTCAGATTTCACTCAAACTCTGCCAATATCCAATAACAAATTTGTCCTTTTATCAAAAAATATAAATATGCCTAACAGCTGTGGTATCCTTTTAGATTTTCTTTCCCTCCATAAAAAAGTGTGCAGAATTCAAATGTATGTTCAGCTTTAAAACAGACACGAAGTTGCCCTTCCATTCAGTTTCCTTTTGTCTCTGAGAGCAGATAATCTCTCTTTTTGGCAGACAACGAAGGATGAAAGTGTCTCATTATTCAGTCGGCTGAAAGAAGTCCATGAGAGGCAAAACGGTGGCCCTTTGACAGGAACCCTGCCTCTTATTTACACGTGTGTCCTATATGTTTGAGAGTCGTTTGTGTGCGCATTCGGGCGCCATTGATATGCCGGGCATGCTCGCTCTGCCACCCTGCCAGTTCTCACGCCCCACCCAACCTCCCACACATTTACACACTGCACACGCACGAGAAGCGGAGGAAAAAGTTTTCTTACCTAGATGGTGTTGATCGGGGGCGGATGACGGGCCGGCGCAGGGAGGCAGAGAGAAGGGAGAAAACACGAGGAGAAAGCTTGATTAGTGTGCGAGTTCAGCTTGTAACCTCTCCTACAGCGAGTTAAGCTGCTCTCTCTTGTTCGGCTCAAACAGGTTGATGCCGGCAGTATGCCTTAACAAATCCACCATGCGCTCCTCTGGGTAAAACACCCTATCCTCCACTTTTCCTTCTCTGCTTTTTTTCTCATTCCTTTCCTTTTCACATATTCCCCTCCTTGACAGAAAAGAGGCCAGCTCTTCCCTTTTGATTCCTGCAATGCTGCACATTTCATTTTGTAATTCTCTCCTCTTCTATTTTTTACTCTTACCTTCTATTCCCCCTGCAGCCATTTCATCCTCTAATTTCCTTTTCTAATCTCCTTCTGGACCTCCACTTTTAACCCTTCTTTCTTCTCATGCACTCAGGCTATTTTTCTGCTGCCTATCCACTTGTACCAAACAGACAGAACACCCCCTGTGGGAAGCCAGGAACTGGTGAAAACCCCAATTAGAAACGGTGAAACCAGCAGGTGGGCCCTTCTTGCAACTGCTCCACATGACAGAGATGACCCTTAACTACACCTTAACTACACTTTATTTCCTCCCTTTCCTGTCTGCAGCCTTCCAAAGGTGCACATTTACTCTTCTTTTCACTACCCCTCAGGGATGTGTACATCAAAAACCCAGAGGTAGGGGTCAAATACAAAGGTGGATTGGGCCGAACAAAAGCCTCTGAGATGGTAACCACTGGAAAAAACCAGTGGTACGTTTTTTATTTTCTTAGAATAAAATGCACATTTCCCATAAAGCCTGTTCCTTCCTGTTGCAAAGAGGACGCTGCTACTTGCCCCGAGCATCGCTGAATGTGGTTATATGCACTTTAGCAATCTCATTATTCCTGCTTCCAGCAGTAACATGATTTCAGAAAGTGGGAAGCCTGGTTTACTTTTACAGGTTAAGGGATTAAGATAAACCCTGTCAACACAAAGATTTCTGGCTGATTACTTGGACATACAGTATACTGTACACCTTAATCTGGTGTCTTTGAAGTTTTTGTAAACATGTGGATGGAAAGAAATCAGGACAAGTAAAGTAGTGCTGGGGCTGCATGCTGGGGCTATCACCTTTTATTTGAAATTCGAGCTGCTGCTAAAAATTGGGGAAAAAAACTACTATTCATCCTGTATTGACAGAATCTGACTGAATTCAAGATTCTGTGTATATGCGTAAAATGCTGTGCCTTTTGCATTCAACACCATAGATAGATAGAATTGTAGATAAAGGTGGAGATGTTTGCTGCCTTTTCAAAAAGCAACAGCCTTTGAATAATATAAGTTCACAGCAATCAGTTATATAGTTGTTGAGATACTTCACTCTGAACCACGACCAAAATTATCAAAGTTATTGGGATTCATCCTCTGGGGACCACAAATGTCTGTGCCAAATTTCATGCCAATTCAACCAATAGTTTTTGAGATATTTCAGCAAAGTTGTGGACCAACCCGCCGACCATAAAGACACGCTGCTAGCATGGCTAAGAATTCAATCTGAAACCCTACAAAACAAATTTATATTAAACAGAACAGATGAACTCAGTTTCAAGTATCTGAAAAACCTCAGACATTAAAAAAAAATGCCTGTGGTCTCATTTCCAAGCCTGTCCCTGCTTGTGCTTTCAGTCCAGAGGCGCTGCCAAAGAACCCTCTCTTAAACTGACAGGGTCATATAACATATAATAAAAAAAATTATAACAGTTAATTTAAAAAAAAACACACCACAAAATATGATAATAAATGGCTCGACAACACAATACATGATTGGGGTACCAATCTGATTACTAACCGGCTTAATGGCTTAATGTGAACTGTGGGTTTTTAAATAAGCACACGCTGATTAAAATAAAAGATTATGACAGCTTTTGATAACAGCAAACCTGCTTTCCAACAAGGTAAACAGACGGGTGAATGTAATACATACATCTATCAAAGTAAAGGGACGTAATAGAGCTTCTACTCTACTTCTCTCTCTCCCAAACTCCCAACAGTGTTTCCACCTGTCGCTCTTTACTGTAAATACTCCAACTAAATGTCTTTTTGGGAGATGGCGTTGGCAACGACAGCTTTTTCTGAAGAGCCCTAAGCCTACCAATTATTGTAAGTTGGGGACACTTAGCAGCAGCCTACGGTCTAAAAGTCCCTTTTAAGTCAGCCAGGCAGCCGTTCAGTCAGACATTCAGTCAGCCAGTCAGAGAGCCTGCGGCGAAGGGAAAATTTCCTGCGGTTAAAACAGGAAGAAAGAAAGAAAGAAAGTCAGCTCGCTGAGGAGACCAACGTGGCCTCATGTGGCTTACAGCAAACCCATCAGATGACAGGGAATAGGCACGCCGAGAAGGCGCAGCATTTTTGGTGTTAGTTACATGGCAGAAGTGTGTGTGTGTGTGTGTGTGTGTGGTACTGTATGCAACTTGCATTTTCATTTTCAGAAAGAAGACACAGAGATTTACCTGAAGCTTAAAGAGAAATTGGGCGGGGGGGGGGGGGGGGGGGGGGGACGAAGGACAAGGGTTTGTTGGGGAATTTTTTGGGCACGTCCCAGTTTTATGCTCCCATTACCGGTTTTGTGATTTAAGTTTGGGGGTTCCCGCTGGA
>JAVQJD010013920.1:0-16650 GCA_036023655.1 Nannoperca australis
AGGAGGAATTCTGAAGTGTTTCCAGCAATATTATCTGCTCATATTCAGTCCAATGCTTCAGAACTCATTGGACGGCGCTTCACAGTGCAGATGGACAATGACCCGAAGCATACTGCGAAAGCAACCAGAGTTTTTCAAGGCAAATAAGTGGAATGTTATGCAATGGCCAAGTCAGTCACCTGACCTGAATCCGATTGAGCATGCATTTCACTTGATGAAGTCGAAACTGAAGGGGAAATGCCCCAAGAACAAGCAGGAAGTGAAGACAGTTGCAGTAGAGGCCTGGCAGAGCATCACCAGGGATGAAACCCAGCGTCTGGTGATGTCTATGCGTTCCAGACTTCAGGCTGTAATTAACTGCAAAGGTATTGCAACCAAGTATTAAAAAGTGATAGTTTGATTTATGATTGTTTAGTTTGTCCCATTACTTTTGGTCCCTTAAAAAGTGGGAGGCACAAATAGAAACTGTTGTAATTACACCGTTCAAAGGATTTGGATGTAAATACCCTCAAATTAAAGCTGAAAGTCTGCAGTTTAAGCACATCTTGTTCATTTCATTTCAAATCCATTGTGGTGGTGTATAGAGCCAAAAAGATGAGAATTGTGTCGATGTCCCAATACTTGTGGACCTGACTGTATAATCCTTAATGTCCATTACAGGAGCTGGCAGAACATTGTCTGCATGCTGTGACGATGTCGGTGGCTGACAATTGGCTGAACATTTAGATTCTGACCCTTTTGTCTTGAATATAGTTACATACATGAGCAAAGTATATTGAGATAAATACTGGACTGTTGACAACTCATGTCAGGCTTTATTTTGCATGTTCCCCGCCATTTTTGTTCCATAAGAGATTTTTGACATGAAGGTGCACTAGAGATCCTGCTTCTTTGAGTTTGTTCAAGTCCAATGTATAGTTTTACACAGTATCTTTGGCTTGAATTGATTTTGTATAAGGGTAGAAACAAGCCAGTGAATTTGGGTAGTTCTTATCTTGTTTGTACATACACTATCAGGCCAGTTTTGAAGGATTTAAGCTTTGATAGTAGTGAAGTGGTCCTTTTCCCTCACACTGACTACTACAGAAGGGTTGCTAAATCTGGCAAGCAGTTCCACTGCCTGCATCTGGATGGGGATTTTTAACTCTCATCTGCAGAGTTGGCAGCACTGGGGCTGCATGGCTCAAACATAGAGACACTCTGCCAGTGATGCAGAGTACACAATTTGTCACTTTCATTTATTATATCATTATGTGGAGCTCTTGAAGCCCTTTGAGGTTTTAATTGTGATTAAAAATAAAAATGAGTAATGGATTTAGGGTCTCCAGTTCTAAAAAGACACATTACATTAAGTCTTCGATGTCATGATGACCGTTGAATGAAATATTGTAATACACACAGATATGTCACTATTAATTTGTACTTAATATGTAGCCTATCTATGTGACACTGTTTACGTGTTAGTAGTTATTGTATATAGCATTTTCTGTAAGAAAAGAAAAATTTTAAATCATGACATGCTGCTCAACACTGACTTCACTGACCCCTTAATGTGCTGTTGTGCTCCTTAGGTCCTTAGGGCCCATCTGCTATTGTGTAGCATTTGCGTGTTGTTTTTTGGCTTTAATTGTGGTAATTTATCTTTTTACTTTGTCCACCATTAGTTGTAATTCGACTTACTTATACCACAATCTTTACCTCGTGCAAAACATATGAACCTATGAACCAGATGAAAATCTGAGACAGGATTGGGCCACTGGTCCTTCTTACATAAGCTTCCCCAGTAGCCTTCAAGTTGGTCTCATGTATTACACCCAGCAGACACTGAGCCATGCTGCACCTGTCAGTGATAAAGAAACAAAAGAGAGAGTTGAGAAGAGTTTTATACTTGAAGTAGTCTGACCAGAACAAGCAAGGACATCTTGAACATGTTGCAGGTTGGGTCAACTTTGTGAATGTTGTCTTTAAAAGACAAAGAACACTTCTGTCATGCTCATAATTCTTCTAAGCTGTTATACACATGTTCCTTTCAAGTTGAAGTTCCACTGAATGAGTTTTGTGTGGATCTCACCACTACATGTTTAACCACATCTGACTACTGCACATTATCTCTTTGCATGATTTAAAATTAGTCAGATTGATAATGTATGTAATCAATGTTTTTGACTTTGGGAACTAGTGGGAGTATCCAAATGTACACTGTCACAGACAGTACAGCATGCTGCAGAGAGATGGGAACATAGCTACATGTGTAGTACCTACAGCTGTTATGAAAGCCAGAAAATACCTTGGAAAACCTGATAAAATCAGAAAACACATCATTGGGCGATAAATCTGTTTGTACATGTACTTTATATGAATGAGTATATACAGTACATGTACAGAAAAGAGAGTGTGCTAGTTGTGTGTTAGAAGGTGGTGGGTGGATGTAAAGCAGAAACATTCTCTTCCAATGTGGTCTGTATCACTCAACACACAGAGAATTAGACAACTTCATGTCTACACAGCGAGTGAGTGTGTGTGTGTGTGTGTGTGAGAGAGAGAGTGTGTAAATGTGTGTGTATAATGATATGTGTGTGTGTGTTGGCTAAAATATGTGTCTGCATCTGTGTCATTTGTGTCTGTTTATATTGGATGTGTGTGAATGTGCATGCCTCCCTTCTTTGAGTTCAGAGAGATATTGTGTCGATAAAGCTTTGAAACTGAGAAAAAAATATCTGCTATTTTTTTTGAATAATTTCAGCTAGGATGGAAACATCATTAGTCATCCAGACACAAGTGCACATTAAATCTTCCCCGGGGGGGGTGGGGTGTGCAGAGGAGCCATCATTCTTAAAACATTTTCCTGTACAAATGTTATGACAACATGTCATTTTTCACATATTTTTAATACCACAAAAAGTCTTAAAAATTCCGTCTTGGGAAACATAATCTGTTGGTCGGAGCTTTTGACAGAGTGCCAAGAGTTACAACAGCGTTGACCCTTTCCGGGATAGCACCATCCTCCCACCACCACCTTTCTTTGTTTCTCTTTCTCTTTCTTACCCTACTCTCCCCCAATCTTCACCTCTACCTCCCAGATAACTTTCTTCTTCACTTTTTTTTTATCACAATTGTTTTCCCACTTCTTTCCTTATTTTCTCACCTCTGCTCTTTCTTCCATCTGCTGACAGTTTTCCTCACTTGCTTCCTCCCCAACCTCTTCTTCCATCCTTCATCCTCTTCTTCTCCCTCAATTTTTAACTTGTCTGCCTCCTACTCATCTACCGATACATCTCCTGGTGTAACACCATAAAACTGCAATAATTTGTTCTTTACCGCAGGCCTCAGGCAGTTCAAATTAAGGAGACAAAAACAGAGAAGCGGGGTGGAGGCACAAAAGGGAAATATGAAAGGAGAAAGTGAGAGAAAGAAACATACAGAGAGATAAACGAGGAATTGAAACAGAGAAGAAGGAGAGGATCAGCAAGGGGCATGAAGATGTTGTTGAAATTGGAGACACACAGAAAGACAGAGGGAGGCATGAGCACTTTTAGATAAGACAGAAGTGAAGATGATTTCCGCTGGGACAGAGAAGGGAGGTCCACTGTTTCACATCCCAAATTCCACGCATTACAGATATACAGAGTAAGGATGAGAGGAAAGGTAGTAAAGATGTCTTATTCAGAGAGACATGACCTTCAACCGATACAGAAAGAAAGATGTTTGAGTGAAAAGACAAAAACAAAGAAAAAAATGAAAACATCTTTTTGATCCTTCTCAGGCTGCGGCGGCACTCCTGGTGCTTGAGGACTTGATTGAGAACAATTCATGTGATTGGTGTAACATTAGCCTCTGCGACCTCCCTAAGCACTTAACGAGGAAATGACCGCCACACTCTGGGTAATTTGTGCCAATTAACTACCATGGCAACTGCTGATGTAAGGATATCAGTTATCCTTTCATCAGTGTATGGGAATCATCTCAGGCAATGCTGAAAAACGTGAGAATTTATGTACACACGCTGACTCACAAGTCATCACAAGACAGACACAAGTTCACATACACAGACACATAGCTGCAGTTACAGTAGACATTCCCATGATGACCTCATTGAAGCAACACATGCCAAAAACGCAAAGCATTTATTTTATGAATGAAGGTTGAATTTTCTAGTTTTCCATTGTAGCACTATTAACTTCAGCATTTAGCAATTATTCTGGTTTATTACAAGTTGGGTGTTACTTTTCTAGCTTTGGCTATAAGAGAATGAACCTCTTTCATTAACACGGATCTCTCCAAAGTGACTGCTAGACAGTTTGGGTAATAATTTTACACTTCATCCTTGTTTTCTCTTTCAAATAAGTTTGGCTAACCAAGATGTTTGTGTAGAACCTGTATATTTTTTGGTATGTTGCCACTTTCACAGATCTCTACAAGTGGGTACATTTTCATTATTACAAATTATTTATTTAGGACACTCATGTCAACTTTTAAAGGGGAAGGCTGGGGAGGTGGAGGTAGATCAGTTCCTTAAGGCAGGCAGCGGTGTAGCAGAGAGGATGCAGCTTTGTTGTTAGCAGAGCTGTCTTATATGCTTGGACCACTTATTGTGAGACACTGGTTGTGGACATACCTGATTGGATGGCGTATAAAACATGACAATAAAACAACTTCTGTGCCTGCCGGAATTAAAGCAAGGCTCTATATGTAGAGATATTTCAGTGGATAAGTGAAAACTCGATAAAAGGTCATGGTATCACCAAAGTCATTAGAATTCATTCTCTGGGGAAAATAAATGTCTGTACAAAATTTCAAGACAATCTATCCTTTTCAGGTAAAAGGTAGTATTTCAGTGTGTGATCAGTGAACTGATAGACTGACATTGTCATCCCTTAAAACTCTTAAAAACATGATTCATAATGTATGAATTGTTTGAAAACTAAATATCTGGTACAGTATTTCTATGAAGAAACAGTGCCATCTTGGAAATGGCTGTACCAACGTCTCTTCTACACTGGTTTCCATGGTCTGCCTTAAAGTTGAATTTGCAGTGAAACTGCTTTGTTTCCTCGTATCCAAATGAAAATAGCTGTGAGGCATAAAATAGGAACTGTTTTACCGTACACTACCATTATTCAAAATGACAGTAAAAACCTCTTGGAGCAGGTTTCTACTATCATCAAGGCCTGTTGATGGCCTTTGTCCTTCTTGCTTTTCAAACACATTCACATGCAGGGAGCAACAGGGTTTATGGTAAATGTGGTCTTAATTTTGAGAAAATAAAATGTTGCCAGTTGCACCTTTTTAATATACTTTATGAGAACCAACTTAACACCATTGTTCTTACACAATAAAGCCTACCCATGTGGTTTGTACCTGGATGAATGCCTGCTTCAATCCCTACAGTGTACTTGTTGAGGAAATCTGGTTTGGGAAAGAATGAGAAATGCTCTCACTTCTTTCAGCACTATGATATTGAGATGGGTGAGGCAGGTAACCCCCCAGCAGATGCAGATGAGCTGAATAGTTGCTAGAAGAAGAGGACTGTGACTGTGGATGTGTGATACAGAGTTGGAAAAGATGTAGCATTTTCAGCAAGCTTTCCCTGAATAAATAAAGGCTAAAAAGAAAGTCAACATCTCAATGTTTCCACCCTAGCACTGACTCATCTCCACTGGGGTAGGTTGTCCTTGTCAGCTCGTCTGGTTACTGTGGCATGAGGCAGGGGTAGATGGACATTCAGCATTTTTGGTTGCTACATCCCTCCTCTCTTACTCCTCATACTTTGCTCCTGAGCTCTCCACATGGTTTTCATTTTCTGTGCAGGCCGCAATCTTTGGAAGTCAATGATCGCTAAAATATGTTTTTTCATCTATATTTAGGCTGGTTTTCATTTTTTTGACCCACTACTGATAGATATTTTACGTTTGGCAAAAGGGGAAAGGCACAGAGACCCCTGAGGTATTTCCAGTCTGTCTTTATCTCCTCTGTGCTTCTGTCAATTGTGGCAGAGGGGAAGTGGTTTCTGCAGTGTGGGCCATGTGGGCTTCAAGCACCAGAAACAGACAGACAATTACACTGTCAGTGGGGAGATGCTACTATAGTGCAATCTGTGTCTGTGTATAATCTGTTATTTGTTTTTAAGTGATACAATTTGTTTCAGTTTTATTTTATCAGAACCCTTAACACTAAAAATCTGTCTAGGCCAACAATATTTTGAACCCTTTTCACCCGCTCTTGACTCTAGCCTTTGTAGTGCTTCACACAGACATATTCTTTGGCCATATCCCAAAAGTCTGGACTTCCCTGGGAGAGCTCAGATTCTGAACCACACTCTTGCTAAACCAAGGCGAGCTGGGAGATGTCCCTTGGAAGAAATGAGCAACTCCAAGACAGCTCCCATGAGACTTTCTGGAGCTCTACATAAATTATGTGGCTTTTCAGCACGTGACAGTCAATGTTTCACCACACTGGGTGGCACTATTACTTTCAGAAGACAGTTGTGAGGAACATCATGGATGTTCCCTTTGAGAAACACTTTGCTGGTATCAGACCTGCATGTAATTACCCAACCTAATTGGAATGACAGGCTTTATATCTGAATACCAAAACTCTGGATGGGAAATGTGGGAAAAGACAATCACTAATGCTGTCTTCCTTTTACAACTGCACTGGTGTGCCTTTATAGCTCCAAGCTGATGCCACGTGACTGTTTAGTGGCCAACACAAGACCGTGCAGTGAGCTGCATAAACACATTTGTAAAGACCAAGCATGCTTGGCAGAAAATAGTGTTAATTGTTCCTGTTTAAAATTGTTAGTTTGTTCAGATAGGGATGATAAAAAGTAACTCAGGTTTTGTGACACAAATATTCTTTACCTCTCCCCCCAAAATGTTCTGTGCTAATACTGTATGTGATACCCTGCAGCAAAACACAATACCAGCCTGCTACTGATGACTCTGTACAGAGGTCATCCCAAGTTCAAATTGATATAGAAATATATGGAAATAATAATCTTAAAATGTCTTGGCAAGACTGACTCTGCCAATCAGTAGAGAAAGGAAATATTTAGCAGGGAGTCTTCCATGCATAAAAAGTCAATATATACTTCTGAAGGCTGATAGAGATGTTTTGTGTCATGTTGTCATTGTCTGTACTCATTTTAGCTACAGTTAGTGAATTGACTTGTATGCTCACTAATCATTAGGAGCAACTATAAATGTTACAATCTATAAATAGGCAAGTATTTCATTTTATTATCCTTGAGCTTTCCTGGTTTCTTATATTTTTTCTTAAGACCTGAAATATGTCCATCACTAGACCTGCGTTGGTGTAGGTCCCTAAATAACAAAAGCAGTGTTATTATTGTTATCCTGGTTAACAGAGTCAGTGACTTGCTCTGGTCGTGGAATGAAAAATGTTGAAAGACCTGATCTAAGCCATCATTTGTGTATCTAACTCCCAGAAATGCAATTTTTCTGCCAAGCAGCACTCAGTCACAAAGACTTAACCAGCCAGCCCTAAACAATGGTCTCCTGTCAGCTTGATCAAACACTGGTAGAAAAACAGAGTGGGTGCTTTGAGGCCCTCCACCCAGGCTCAGACCCAGCACAGTTAGTGGGCACACACACACACACACACACACACAGTCACAAATGCATGCACATCCCCATATCAGGCATGCACTGGATATACATGCATACTTTCAATTCAAAACACAGCAGGCCTGCACACTCATGCATGGATGCACACACACACTCTTGCTGTTTCCCCTCAAAACCTTGTTTCACTTGTTGTTGAAATGGCTTCACAGGTTTGTCCGACCTCTGATCGAGGTGCTCTGGGTTGTCTAGGGAGCTTTAGAGCAGCCCAGAGGTTAACAGTGGGGTTAAGCAAATTTGTCTCAGAGGACAAAAAGAAAGCTGCAGGCTCCAGGTCTGACCACAGGTGTTTGACTAAAAAGATTTAAAAAGAAAATGGTATGGCTCTGCACCATGTTTTACCAGGTATTTTTACACTTTATTTTTATGCATTATTATAGATTTTGGCCAGGACAGCATTCAGTTCTATTTTCTTATTGAACATGATTGATTGATATGATTGAGATTGATAGGAGAACGTTAACATATTCATCCTACTGTGATATAATTAAGAAAACTTTCTCACCATGAGCAAAAACATTTTACGAGGTGCCCTTTTTATGATTTGGCACTATATAAATAAATCTGAATTGAATTGAACATTCGTAATAGAAACAGAGCTGATGTATTATGCAAGGTTGTTAATGTTACAGCACAGGTAATACTAGTAAAATTTGTTTTAGGTCTACAGTATTTAATAACCACCAAGCCTTTCAGCTGTATCAGCTACAAACAGGCCACAGCATGATCTGAATTCTTTGATTGCCATCAACCTGAAGGCTTCAGGCCTTACCTGAAGTTGCTTTTTGCCATCTTCTGCAGCACGTTACTCTCATGCATGCATAACTCCACTCTCCTCTCCTCTCACATCTCCTGACATCTGCCCTCAGATCAGCTCATATTTGATAAGATCTGCCTTGTTGAAGCTTGGCAATCAATCAAAAGATGACATTTGACAACCTGCTGTGACATATAACAACTTTCAACAGCTTCCAAAGCAACACAATCTTATCCTGAATCCTCCTGAGTGACAAGGTGATAGACATTAATACCTATGTATCCAGAGCAGCATGAACTGTGTGCATTCAATATGAATGACACGTTATAAAGTGCGGTAGTGGAGTGGACCAGGATCCTAAAATTGAGTGTCCGTTACCAAAGATGCCTTGCATCAGTTTGAGCAGTAGAAACACCACAAAAATCATGGTACGGTGAAAGTATGACAGGGTCTGTCTAATTAAAGGCAATGACTAACCAAAGCAGGACTGAACATAAATACTTTATAGGTACAATAAGCCAACTATGGTTGTGAACAGAAAGATAAGCCAACTGAGTGGGCCTTGCTGTTACGGGAAACATTGCAAAGTAAATGCACATACACAACATTTGGTCTGTAGGGCAAATAATGGGCCTTTAGGACATAGTATTTACATTTCATATAATATTTGTCCAGTTGGCTGGTTTAGGAATTTGTAGGGATTTACTTGTTAGTCAGATGACCTCTCGGTCCAGCTGACAGCACTCTCTCTCACCACTTCATCCTGTTGGGTGTTCAGCAGAAAGCGAGCATTGAAACTTTGATATTGAGTGACACAGTGATCCCTGTTCCTCACTGTCTGCCAACAATCTGAGCAACAAATTGTGAATGTCAAATTCACTGTAGCGTAAACTCTCCCACTTGACAAATGGTTATGCAATAACTTATATGAGATTTTGCTCCTCTGCAAAATATCCACCGCTGCAGTTCATACAAGGGGATGGCTAAACTGTTTCAGCTTTTAAATGATCAGATTTCCCTGGCTGACTTGCTAGTTTGGCACTGCTAAAGTAAAAATATGTGTTTTCTGTGCTGTTTTGCTCTACAGCAAGACTACATAACTTCTTCTAACAGTCTTGCATTTGCAAATAAATGGTTGAATTCATAGACAATAAAACATGGCTAAATTCAGTATACTCAGTTACAACCCTACTTCGCCTGCTATGATCAGTAGCGTATGGTTGCTAATTTTAGCTAGTGTTAGCAAACTTCAGATAGATACTACTGTGTAAATGCCAGCATGGCATACAGAATGCTGTGAAACACTGACTAGTGCTCCACTTCAACGTACACATCCCAGTCCTCTGTCAGAAGAAGCATCCCATTCTTTGCAAAATGATCTGTGGTTAGGAGGTCTTTGCCTAACTCGTGTGCTATGCACGGCTCTGGCGTGGCTTATCTCGTGTATTTATCCAGTGCTGATCCACTGTAGCTCTTCCTGGAAGCTGTAGCCTAGTCAGGAATTCAGAGTTGTGACAAGGTTTACATTGGCCGAACCGCCTGAAACTGGAGCTGAGCGCCGCAATGCAGTCAAATAAATCATCTAAAGAGAGAGATGGTGCAGAGAAAGACAAACAAATAGCTTTTTACAAAACAATGTTTCCAGCAGTGGTTTCATTGGCAAGAAACAGAGTGAAAGAGAGAAGGGCGGAGAAAGGCACTGACATAGACACGCAGAAAGAGATAGGGTCCGCAAATGCTAAATACATGTCAGGTACTCTTTAAGTGAATTCATAGTAAAGACTTTAGTTGAAGATTGTGTTCCTCAGTGTCATTATGTGGTCAGCGGTTTTATTCAAACCCCCAAGCTCTGTAGCGCTCTTCACCAGGCAATCTTGTACTGTGTGTAAACAATGGCTAATTTACTAGGAATTATCAACTGAATGCTATCCTGGGAAAGAGACAGAGACAAGCCTATAGACAGAGATACAAGGGGATGACGAAAGAGATAGTAGAATAAAATGGCAGAGAATAACAGAGAGGATACAGGATGGGAGACAGGCTGACTCTAGGTTTTTTCTAAGGTTTGTTTTTGTCTATCAGATAGCAAGAGACAGAGGCAAAAGGAAAAAGAAAAGAAAAAGAGAAAGATAGTTGGGGAAAAAAAGGGAAAGATTGTGAATGACATAGCAGAACCCAGGAGGGTTTTGTAACAACACCAGGTCTGATTGGAGCAAATTACTCCTCTCTTTTCTAATCAGTTTCAGCATCAATGAATCGTTTCCCTCTGGACACCAGCCATCAAAGGCTCAATACAGAATTTAGAAATACTCTCCCTCTCCTTGTCAACTCAGCATGCCGATGAGCACAGCTCCTGATTGTTTTAGTAAAGGTGCTCTGTAGCAAACAGCAAGACTGTGTCTTACTATGTGCTTGGAAAAATATGTTTTGGCGGAAATATAATTGCTGCCTTTTTTTTTTCAATTCAGGAACTGTAATATACTGAAAACAAATTATAGGGACGAGATCAAGAAGATGTAGGGTTTACAAAACTCAGAACTCAGGTCACCAGAGACTGGAATTCATGGTGTTCATCCCGTGTGTTGTTGGTTTATGTTACTAAATTACTTTGTTAAAGTTAGGGAGAGATCTTGGTTTAAGTTGAATTTTGAAAAATTTATATATTTAAGCAAGATTACAATAGTGTCCTAACTTTCACCTGTACCAGTGCTTTGAGCTGCCTAAACATAATTGCACAAGAATTTAGCAAATAACGTCAACATTAATGTTTCATTGTCAATTGAAAACATAGAGCTTATCTCATTTCATGTCTGACAATACTTATTTGATCATGCACATTATTTAGTCTATAGGAGAGGACATTGAAGAGGGTGTGTTCACCGGACATGTTGAGCAATGTCCTGAAGTAAAACAAATCTAAGTGCTTTATTTTTCTATCCAGGGGCATTTTAACTGCTGTAATCTTGAGTAGCTAAAATACCATACAGGTGTTTTCTACACATCACACAATTAAGTAATTAAAAAAGATAAAAGAAAAAGAGTGTACCATATACCCTACAATATAATGAGGAACTACTTTATGTTTAGTTACACATCATTGCATGTGCGTATTGATCTGTGCTGTGTGTTAGTTTGGATTGAAGCAGTAAACAACCATAAAAGTGTGTCCCTTATTATAATGTAGGCTATACAGTGCACATTACATTTTCAAAAGTATACCGTACCATGATAAGTTTTAGGCTTGATTGATTGTACTGATTTACAAGTAGTAGGTATGATATGAAATCAACTTGCAGAGACTTGAAACTTGATTCAGATAGGTAGCCTTTCAAAGTTACTATTTGATTGTCTTATTGTGACGCAGTAAAGTAGCAGTGACTCTATCCTTTTCAAAAAACGTTAGAAATTGAATATTTAAGCGTTGACTGCTGGAAAGAAGCATTTATGAGCTAAGTTCTGTTTCTTGAGTTTGCCAGCTTAATGACTCAGTATTGGAACCTCCCTTAATGTAACATCAACAAGTGTTTTAAAACATTCCCTGTTAACAACTGTTAAGGATGCACAATGGCTTGCTAGCAAAGACTGGGAGAATGAGCAATTTAGTGTCGTTACATTCTGAACAGTTTCATTCAATCCTTGAGGCTGCATAGTATCATCCAGTTAGTCGTCCTAAGAGTTTAAAAAAAGACCCTTACTCACAAATGTGCACTGACCCATTTTCAAATGGGTATTTTCAAATAAAGCAACAGCCGGAAAAAGTAATGTGTTCACATAATTAAATAAATACAGCCAAGGGAAACCGTGAACAGGTGATCTCAGGCCATGAGTGCATACGCAGTGATGTGACTCTATAAATCTGACCTTTTTGGTCATTTCATGAAGAGCACAAGGTTGAAAACATTAAGTCTTAAATGATAAGATATAATAGTTTTTTTGTGGTTTTTTTCATTCACTAAATATCTGAACAGGGCTTCATAATGTGAAAATGTGGGTTTAAGATTAAATGTTCCTCAGTCCAGCTGGTAATCAACGGTTACAGATTCCTTGTAACTGCAGAGACTAAACATGTGTGTGTCCTGGCTAGTGTGAATGTATGAGTGTTATGACTGAGACTAATTTCACAATTACGGTCTCGCAGAAATAGTGATCTCCCTCCACATTGTAGTCATATTATACTTCCTCTCTCTGTTACTGTTTTTTTCTCGCCTCCTCATTAATCTCTTGCTTTAACCTTAAAAGACTTCCCTCGTTCTCCCACTCTGTTCTTTGTCTCTTCCTCTTTAATATTCTCTTACTTTCTTTTTGTCTTCCTCTCGATGTGTTGGAGCATAAAGAATAAAGAACAACTTCAGGATTCATGCCTTTAATCCCTGATTGGCTCATTTCTAGACCTGTCTGACCACTAGGAATGATTGATCTGAGATAAAGTGTCGGGCCCTTGAGTTTACAGTTTAATCTCTTGCTTTTACTGGATTTGTCAGATACCGTGGGGGTCAAAATTCTTCTCTTCTTCTTACAGTAAAAGTGGCTTTCATACATATTTCTTAGCACTGTTCCTGTAGTACAATGCATGGAATTGCTTTTACAAAGTAATATTAATTTTTCTTGTAGTAAGTTGTAAATTTGAATCTTAAGGTATTTACACATAGGAGGACGTAACAAATAAACAACACTAATTTGCAAAATTCTTGCATTCAAAAATGTACTCTACAATATCAAAAAGTAAAGTCTCACTATCCCGTGGTGCTACTTCACACCTTGTCCTTGAGTTCATTGTCTTTATTACTTTTGTGTCCTTTGTCATATATTACAGGGTGATGAGAAACACAAACAACCATAGGTCCGGAGTTGTTGGTGTCCGCACATGATTAGTTGATGCCTTTATTCGCGGTGTGAAAACTCAGAAAAATCGTGTTTGTTCAATAAATTATTCTTATACTAGTTACTCCTAATTTGAAATGCGTGTGTGTTGTGCTTGTGTGTGTCTGTAGCTTCATTCATGTTTTTTTATTTTACCACATTGTTCTGACATTGGTACCAGCCCACAATGGACACTATCCAAAGCAGAAAAAAGTCTTTAAAATGCCTTAAACTTTGTACATTCTCCTCAATTAAATGCTATTACATGCGTGTAACCAATAAAAGTTAATAGAAAGTGTGATTAACTCAGTGTGCAGTAGTGAACACTGACTGTGGTTGGAGTCTGACTGTGCTTCCACTGCAGCAAACTCAATTCGAGGTCACGATTTGCAGGCAGTGTTGTGGGTTAAGAGTCTGAGCAGCAACTGCAAGATTTATTAGGAAAAGTTGATCTCTCCTGAAACTGATTAAATAATAGAACAAATTTCTTTTTTCTGGCTCATTGCTTTGGTCCTTGGCTGACACATTAATCACACTCTCCAAAATCTCAAGCCCATCATGTTCTATACAGTAGGGTATGTGTCAGATTATACAGTATTCTTTATGTTGTACTTCATACGAGAATAGCTGTGGTAATAGTAACAAGAGCCACATAGGCTTCTGTTCTTCACCTGGTGTCAAAAGACTGTAAGTTTAGCAAAGTTGGAGTAGGTGACGAAAAAAAAACCCACTTTATTCCACAAGTGTTGCATTAAATTCAGTGAATAAGTCGGGTGGAAATGAGGCTTACAAGAGCTTGAGCCTCTGATGTCACAGGAGACTTGCATGGAGCCAGAGTGCATTTAGCGTCTTTTTTTTTTTTTTTTAGCTTTCTTTTCACGCCATTTCCCCTCCTAACTCGAACCATTCCACCTTGGCTGCCGGCTACTAGAGAAAAGAGGTCGTTAATTGTGCTCTAGACTCACATGTACAGATGGAGGACTGCTGCACACACACATAAAAGTGCACACAGGCACACACACACACACACACACATAGAGCAGAATGATAGTAATTGAAATCCTAAGTGTTGGGTATCCAGGAGTGAAAACAGGAAGAAAGTCTTAAAACACTGCTCTCCTGAGCATCCTAAAACACTTTATTGACTTTTATTGTGTGTTTGTCTGTGTGTGTGTGTGTGTGTGTGTGTGTGTATGTGTGTACATATGAAAACATGCATATACGTGTTTTTTATTTTTTCCTGCATTCTGTGTTTTGGCATTGTTGCATTCACATGACACCATTTGGTTGTAAAATATGTACCAGAAGGGCTTGGTATTGTTTGAGGGCTAGAGAGAATGTCTCCCTGAGGATCATGGGCTTGACTGAAGAGGCTGGCAGAGCGGCTAAATTACAGAGAACCCTACACAGACCTCATCCCGGGGTGCAGAATCATTCTGAAAACAAATAATGTAGCAACATCTTGCATTTTATGAACCCACAAGCTTATGGCTGCAGCCTTAAGGAAGTGGCCTAGAGTTCATGTATTAGAATATTAAGAGTGTTTTTCCTGCCTGATGCCATCTTTCTCCATTTTCCATGAGGAAAAAACTGTAATGTGTCTCTCCAAAACAGCAACAGCATATTACAATTTCTGAGGAGCACCCTGGGGCAATTTGAACTTCTTTATTCAAAATTTTCACACATGCAAATACATAAGTAGACAATAGACACCAAACTACACACTTTCACAGATTTGCAGTTTCACACTCACTAACCCAGCAAGCTTAAATACTGTAGCTCCACCAATCACAGCGTAGAGGTTTTAGCTCTCGCAGGGGAGCCAGCCAATTAGAGAGGCCGGTAATGTGGCCCATATGAGCAGGGGCTTCTGGGTAGTCCCAGCAGGTGTTGTGTTGATTATTATCTGACACTCTTGTCGGCTGCTAACTAGAAGCATACCTGACGCAGAGGAGTGAGTTCAACAACAAACTCTTGATGTGATGCATTTAGGAGCTGAGTTACACTTGTCTTTTCAATTACGTCTTTTCTGAAGACTGTACACAAGGCTTAGAAACAACAGCTTTGTAAACACAGCCCAACTATTATGCTTAAAAGGCTTCATGTATCGTAGTCCTCTTTACAATCAAGAATGTATTTTTAGCAACTATGTTTTTTGAAATAAGGGTTAAAGCATCCTACTATCCTACCGTCATTGTGACTTTGGAGATCTGATCATAAAGACATGTTATGACATCCCACTCCTTCTCTTGATGTCATGTTCATCTCCTGTGGCTGCATTTAATTAAATGTGCTGCCACATTGCTTCTTCCTGTGCTGTCTCTCTGTTTACATTTTATGTCCTACATGGTGTCTGTAAACATTGCTCTGTTTTTTATAGAGGAGAAGACAAATGTATGCTATCACTTCCATGCAGCCACAGTGATAACACGTATTGCTCTGCAGTTTATTTGCAAGGATATGAACTGTTTTATTTTCCACATGGGTTTCTACATGCGCTTTCCATTATACACAAAGCAAAATAATATGTTCCTACCTGGTGGTTTTTGCTATGCATGAAACAGGGAAATAATGAGTTTTTATGTAGATATTGTTTTTACATTACATTTAGCAGATGCTTTTATCCAAAGCGACTTCCAAATCAGGAGCATCTGGGGGTTCAGTGTCTTGCTCAAGGACATTTTGACACATGGACAGGGAGCGAACCGCCAGCCCTGCAATTGATGGACAGCTGCCGTTTTTCCATATTTTCTCACACTACTGGAAGCCTATGTAAAAATATAAAATATCTTATCTTTAATCTTTGGTTTATTTAAATATATTTACTCACACCATGGAGACACTGTCCCTGTTTTGTTGTTTTACTTTAAAAAAATATGGACCACCAACATCAGACTTGTGTTTAGCAATCACCATTTTTTTCTCATTGTGTAACAAAGCCAGACAATATATTATATGTAATAAATGATTATCAAATCACACTGCAAACAAAACCAATGACGGGTCAACAGAATTTAAACGGAGGGTGCCAAAATGCCATTCTAATAGCTGTAAAGACAGATATGCGCCAATATGGCCTTTTAAGGAAAGGTTTGATATTTTGGTAAACCTGTTATATTGCTTTAATGCTAAGAATGATGCAAAGACTGATACCACTCTCATGTCTGTATGGTAAAAGCAAGCTAGCAGCTGGTGAGCTTAGCCTAGTATATAGACTGGAAACAGTGGCAAAACAGCACCTCCCGAGCTCACAAATGAATGTGTTATGTTTGAATCAGAATCAGAATCAGAAATACTTTATTAATCCCTGAAGGGAAATTGCTTTTTGATACAGTTACAATGCTCGATAAAGTTATTGAAAAAAGAATAATAAACAGTAGAAAATAGAGG
>JAVQJD010013928.1:0-13847 GCA_036023655.1 Nannoperca australis
GGCTTTTTGGGGGTTCGTCGTACCCGAGTGCCACGGCGGACGTCCCCACGAAGCTTCCCCAAACCATCAGCAATATTCAAACATTCGACATGTACCTCTGTTCAATAAATCTTTTAAACCTATCATATGGAGGGTGTGTTCCTTGCTAGTGAATTCTCTACAGTATGAGCTGGTAAAAACAAGGTGCATGTATTTTATGTTGTTAACTGCTTTGGAAATACTATGCAGATGTTTGTTATTTGAAGTTTGGGTATTATATGTATTTGCTTGTTCATTATTTTTTGGACTCGAAGCAAGCAAGCATCGTATCTGCTTCATTTCAGCATAACATTTTCTGACTTTGCCTACAGGCAAAAGTCTTTATAGCTGTTCTCAATGGCCACACTAGATGACAGAAGTGAAAAGCCTGCTGTCATAAAGAGAGGGGAGATCAGTGTTTAAATTACAGTGCAGCCATGGGGGACTCCCCCAAGAGAGCCCTGAGCTCCTCCTGCAGCAAGAACATTTTGGGGGAGTTTGGGGGATCTAAAAAAAACTGATAAACATTAGCATTTCTCAGAAGTACATGAAATCAAATTAAAATCTAATTGTCTCTGCCCTGGTCAGTGGGGCTGACATTATCTTCTGTCAGTATTGCGCATAACATGATCTGGACAATGTTTAATGTGTTTTTTTTAATTCATCACAGTCCATGAGCTGCTTTCATGTCTTGTTTTGTATGTCTATGCATAAATATTGTGTGTGGATTTGGATTTATCTTTTTTTTGGCATTTAAATAACATGCATTCACACCGCATCTCCATGTTGTCTATTAAAAAGCATATGAGGAGCATGTGAGACGTGAGTTAACCCTTCTGCAGCAGATGTTGTGCAGAGTTTTGTTAGCTTTGTGTGGAACTGTCTAAAATTTTATAGGATAATATGTGGCGGTGGACAGAATATGCTGTTCCAAAGGGCCGAGGCAGTGGAATAATGAATCTGCCCAAAGTTCAGTCCAACAATTAAAAAAAGGTGAGGCTAGTAGGCTTGAAATGTCGGATATCAGGGCGCTGAGGGTGTCAGTCAATGGCCTTGAGAGACACGCAAGCCTGAAATTATCACCATCTGCAACAATCCCGTCAAAGACGTATGTTCATCAGCTCACCTTTCTTAACCTGCTCAATTGCACAGTTTTCAATTTTCAAATGGCCTAATTCATACAGTCAAATGATCTTTGCATTTTACTGTTTCTACAGCTGAAAGCAATCTATAATGAGTCAGATTCCAGTAACTCTTGGCTTCCCCCTTGCTCTCCGCTCCCACTAAAGCCTGTTGCAGGCCACTTGACTTTTTTGCCTGGATTTGCCTGCTACATTTAAGTTCTGAGAAAAATCATCTGTGCATCTGTGCTCCCGACCACCTGTTTGCTGTTCCGAGATGCGTCTTTACCTCATCATGAGCTTTTCCATATGTACCATAGTTAAAGAAGGTACAGGTGAAATCCCGCTAAATGGGACAACTATGTCACCTACTGTTACAAAATCAGGCCTGCATTGAGTAGCTAAAGCAAAGCATTATGGGTAATCCTCATAGGAACAGAGGATTTGCCACTAGGTAACGTGTTGTGAATGTCCGTGGACAAAAATGTTAACTAACTTGTAAAACACATAAAAGTTGATCTAGCTTTATTTAATCGTGTGTTATTTGTCTTAGATTACATTCGCCATGTTATTAAGTTAACTATTCGTTTTTTTTTATGTGTTTTATTGCCGGTTAAATCTCGTCAGTATAGCTGGCTAACATTAACATGATGCCGTCTTTCTAGACAGAGCATGCGCTGTTTGTCCACAAGAGATGACCATTCTGCAATATTGTCTTTTGCCACGAATGCAGATGTGGAATAAACCTGCTGTTACCACCAACCTGACCAGCTCCAGGAAATTCATTTAATAAAAGACACATCACAGAGGTCACACATATGCTATATAAACATTTGGTCTTATCATAGCCAAAAACAAGACTCTCTTGTAGGTACAACACCATGGAGACAAGTCTGAGATTAACAAGATGAACAGTATCCAATGAGATCACAACAGGAAACCGGGAACTAGTAAGAAGGGCGGCTGGCATTTTGTGTGTATTAAGCATACAGAGCTGCATGTGGGGTGGGCAGTCAACCTTGTTGCCAGTTGCTCTAGTAGCTAACAATGGTATTGCAACAAATAAATCCGCTGCAGCCCAAAAAGCATTTTCCCCACTGAACCACCATTATAAAAGAGAGATCTGTAAAACTGGAGACCTCCAACTGCTACCTGTTATCATAATACGTCCATGGTAGACACAAACATACTTGCTATGTCCCAATTCATACTAACTGTATATGCTACATACAGCAATTTATATAGTCATAGTTAGTGTACAAGAAATAAATGAATTTAAATGTAACCAGACATTGTACAATGATGCACAAAAAAGAAAACTGATGCAAAGTTTTGTTGGTGGTGGTTTGCAGGTTTTTTGATTGTTGTTGTTGTTGCTGTTGGCCTTTTTTCTGAGGGTCTTCTAAGATGCTCATCCATCATCCACAAGTTGTTGTCATATCTGTTAGGAGCTCCTCCGTTTACTTTGTGTGTTAAATTGTAGGACAATAGTCTCCATTAAGAGCACACTCAATTAAGTCTTTATTATTCTTTATTTTATTTTATTTTATGATTCGTATTTGCTCTTAGATTTTTATTCAGCACAGTCTGGGATCCTCCCAGAAAAATAATTACATGTATGACTGAATGCGACCAATAAAAAACATTGAACTTTGAGTCTGCATGCTGACGTTAGTGATTACTTTTGGTACACCTCATCTGACCTCACATGACAACAATTAGGGACTATAAATGTCTTGTGCAATAATTCAGAGATTGAAGTCTTTCAATCTACACAAGCTGAGACAGGAAAAAAATGTCAGTTTGTCAAAATTTGTTGTTCCATGAAAGTTAAATAGATAAACTTAAAGATGCATAGATAGGTGAAGACACTTCTGCTTAAGTTGGACATGTTTCATATTTGAGTATAAATATTGAGTTATCCTGAACGTCATTAAAACACCAATTGGGTTTCAAAATATACACACAAGGCAAATCATTCCATTCTTTTTCCACTCAGCACGGCTCACACACTGTGGCTGATCAACCATCTGCAGCTCAAACTGCTTGATTCATCTGTATAATCTCATTTTGTGCAGACAAGCACTATTCAAATTCACAAAACTTTATTTTAAACTCAGGTAATGCAATGTTAGAGAAGATACCAACATAGATACCAAATGTTTCAGCCTGAATTTGTCAGAATTTGTATAAGATTTGTTCCAAACTATCATCAGTGGGCTGGGGTGTAATTGTGAGATTTGGGGGAGCTGCTGTTTGCTTGACATTTGACATGAATTAAACAAAATCAAGTATTAAAAAATCATGATTAAAGCAACACACATGCTTCCATTTGAGGCAAGGCAGTGGCCCACCAACACTGAAATTTGGTGACATAACATGTAAGCACCAACCGCGTTCCAGCCACCGCTGATATAAGCTGCCAAGTGCTGTCTGCGTAAAATGCAAAGTAGCTTTACCCTGACGGAGACTCTAATGTTAACAAATGAGCTGCCAGCCATCGCAGAGACACTGGGCCTGAAACACAGCAGGCAAACACATGTATCATAATCAATCAATCCGCCAATCAATCATTGATCCGGCCGGCTCAGCAGCGGAGTGCACAGACGCCTCCGCCATAGGCTGGTTAGAGCCGGCTGCTGCGGCGTCTGGGGGGGGGGTACCTGGGGCTTGTAAATGATGCAGTGGTAAATTAGTCCCACTGGGACGCCGGTGGAGTGGGCTGTGCGTTCGCCCAGCAGGAATAATAAGCCTACAGTCGGAGTCGTAATGTAGCCGTCTCTCGGCAGAGCCGGGGAAGAGCTGTCTCGAGCACAGTTGCCACAATTACTCCACCTGTCATCCTTCCTCAAAGACCTGTGCGTCTAACAGCCTCTGCCACGGATGCAGAATATTCATACTTAATCTGTGGACAGATAATTACAAGGTCTGGAGCCAAAGCACATAAATAAGTGGGTCTGGGTGGTATCGTCATGTACTCCTCTGAATGTTTTGTTTGTCTGTTGCCATGACGATGATTATCACAGCCTGGTGTCACAGTCAATGCACCGACCACAATTAACATTCAGTGGCATCTGTTGTTTGATCAGTTACTTTTGATGTGCAAATGGAATAAAGCAGCTCAACCTTATAAAGAGAGGGTGGTATAAAAACGGTGCCATAGATCTTTTCAAATAATCTCCTTAATTCTCATTTCTCTTCACTGGGCCAGGGGACAGACACGACTGTGTGGTTTATATGAGAAGCCGTTTCATTGGAAGACACTGTCAAAATGCCAGACAGCAACAGGTGGCTAATATAATCTCCTCAACAGCAAACAATATTTGAGAGGAACAAGTGTTGGAGTGTGTGTGTGTGTGTGTGTGTCGGCATGTCAAGAGTCCATCTCTGTCTCCCTGTCTTATTGTCTCCATCTACATGTAAAGGTATGTGTAGTGGTTGGGATGCAAATTCTCGCTTTGTTTGTTGCCCTGACAACAGTGCAGTGCTGGAGTCTGAAAAGTGGCAGGAGATGTGCAATAAGATTTCTGTATACGCCACATATGGTGCTAAGTCATTGGATGGCAGGGTGGTACGGTAAAACATGATGCTGAGAAAGAGACAAAGACTTTTTGGTCTAAAGGATAAAAAAATAGCTGTACAGCAGGTGTAAAAGACTGCTGCAGAATAAAGCTAATACCTTTATATCCACACTAATTCCACTAAAGAGCGTGACAGCTAACCAGTCTGTCATTTGTGCTGGAGACACTGCAGTGCACTATATTCAACGATACATGTTTCTAATCACGTACAAGCCACGTCTTTCTAACACAATGCATGCAGTATAAATGACCGAAACCCCAAAGCTTAACTCCAAGAGCCCAATTTTAAATCAAATCTCCAGACGTCCCCTAACGCATCTCAGGGAGACGTTTCTTCCCTCTGAACTGTCTTCTGAAGCAACGTCCGTTTCTGTTAAGGAAATGACCACTGTGAGCACAGTGTTGTAGTTACGCATGTTTCCCCCTTCAATGGACTGTTTAGCCAGCACATTAATAAAGCCCGCATTCTGCATCTATACACCAGTTGTTAATATTCTGTTTTTAAATGTGTAATTCAATATTTCAGGTAATTATTATGAAGCCAAGCGTTTTAGAATCCGTGAATATTATCTATATAGCTCACATGAAAATATAATTTCCATCCAGCGAACTGGGATTTTCGGCCTCACGTGTGACTAAATGGAAATAATGATGGATAATTAAAATGTGTTCACTGAACAGGTCGCAGATACAATCAGTGTGTTCAATGTTTCCTTGTGATGTTAAAATGCATTACATTACATGTAAACACACATGTTTATACAACCTTTTGGGTCATTTCCATTTACTGTTTCCTGGATGGCAGTAATGTTACGGACCATTTGCCAGGAATCTCGCAGAGCATTGATAAAATTGTTAAAAAAGCTCAAACTTGTCTCAGCACAAACTATTTTGTTACTTTTCAGCAATTTGCAATCCAAACGCTACTTGACCTGAGACCTGCTGCGTATTACCAAAGTGATTGCTTCAAAGTAACAAGGAAACAATTTCTCTAGACGCCAGCAGTGTCCCATGATGGATTATGGGTTTGAATTTACAAAGACATCTGTCATAGTGATATCTAATAGAGTTTCAGACACAGCGGGATTGCACGAGGAGCTGAATGAATTGGACTCTTAATTATGCCGTAGGTCTCAAGACACTCTCTGCTGTGAAAGAAGGGATGATTTTAAAAGGAGTAAAACCTTAAAAGATTGAGATATATCAAAGTAGCGTTATTAGTTGAAGTAACTTATAGCTTAGTGGACCTGTGTACAAAATTGATAAGAAATACCATGTCTAGCAGTGTTGCCATCAATCAGTGTACATAATCAGTTTAAGAGCACTGAGCTCTCTCTAGTAATAAATGTATATGCTGAAGACTACCTAAATAATTTGTCTGAAAATACCTTTAGGTTGTTACCTCCACCACCTCCATCTTTAACAATGTAAACCTGATAGCAGCTGCTAATGCAGGTGGCAGGGGCAAGGAGAGAGAGGGCGTCTTCTGCTTTTGTTAACACACACACGGCTATTCAACTGCTGTCTGAGCTGATGACGGTCAACCTTTTCAACTTGCCATCGTGGATTGCTGCGTGACCATGGCAACCACATAAACCACTATCAGGGGAAAAAAAAGTGTAGGAGCTAATTTCGCTGGTATCTGAGTTCACTGAATTCTACACCTCTTCACATGCAGTGAACAAGCATTGCTCAACATCGGTAATCAGTTTTGGTTTCACATTGCAATTATGCGAGCACACTGAAGAACTACACACGACATACATCCAGTCATCAGCTACATTAGCTTTATGTCCCTATGCTTTCAATTGATTGGTTTGTAGACTGGCATGCATCTGATATCGGCATGCTGCTAGGCCTCTATTACAGTTTGAATGAATGGAGAAAGGTTTCTGCTCTAATTATATAATTATAGTATTACTACCAGCAGCATCAACATTTGGTGTCCACCTCTTCCCATGTGCATCAGCGCTGTGTTGTTGCACTCAGTTTAATCTGGACCTCTTTTCGTCGGACCAAGCTTTGGTTGCTTGATTCAAACCATGGTCTTGGGGAGGTTTTCCACCTGAAAGGGCCATCAATCTTATTGCTTTAAGCACATTTTCAAAACTTATTTGGAGATGTAAGTGGCCAGAAAATTGCACCCACTAGCCACCATCCCCCTTCTACCCCATCTACCCCTGCAACCCGTTCTGATTCGCTACAGACTGGACCGGTATTTGTGGAGGAAATTACACTCTGCTGCCTCCCATTCAATAGACAGAACTTCAACGTCAGTCTTGGGGCAGCAGACACAGCGGTAACCACTCACTATCTGAAAGGAGCTTCAGAAGCATGACAATGTAAAATAGACCCTTAAAACTTAGTCAAATGAGCTACAAAGGAAAAGCTAATTGCTTCAATTCCAGACTAGGGTTCACTGAAGGACTAATGTTCTTGCCTTTGACAAGACTCTTGACTTGTGACTCATGTAATGCTTCCACAATGGCAAAATCATTTTTCTCACTTTCTGGTGTTGTATAGAACATGTAATTGCCCCTAACATCTGATTTATGGCTCATTTATTTGCACTGGTCATTATATTTTCATGTTTGACATGTTTTTTTCCTTGTATCTTAGAGAAGATTTGGCATGAATTGAACTCCCATGTATATCTCCTCTGGTTTTACTTTTTTCTATTTTGCAGACATCAAATTGGACTTGAAATTGCAATAAATGTGAAAGGTATCAAAAAGTCTTCAAAATCTAGCTGTCTAGCATTGTATTAAGTGATCAAACCTAGAATCCTATACCAGCAGCACATTCCTCAGTCAAGTCTCAAGAATCTGAGTGTCCATTTTGACTTCTAAGAACAGTATTTTTTCTTTCCTTGTGATTATATTTCACATCAATTAATGTAAAATACACGACAACAAAGCTAACAACATCTGACTGATCTGTCTTTATGTGGTATCACTTGATTGTTCACATTCTTCACTCTGAGGCACGCCATATGGTCCATGAACACTGCGTCTATTAGCTAAACAGCTGAAGATCTGCTTTAACCCTTGACTCATACCCAAGGAATCACGTGCTGTCCATGGTCCTGAAACAACAGTGGCACTATCCACTCTCTGAGCAACAGCTGAGCAATAGTCAATTCATGTATCTCTGCCAATAAGTTTGTTGTTTTTGCTATTTTTCTATAGACACAAAGACTAACAAGAGAGGGCAAAAAATACAACTGAGGGCGCTACACCCCTTAAGACCCCTCGTGGCACCAGGCCTGATATACATTTTACAGTAATGTTATGCACTGAGATTGTATATTACTGATTTATGCAGTTTGGATGAAAAAAGGAATTGCTGAGTGAGAACTCAGAGTATGAATAGATATCAGAGAACCGCACCAAATTAGTCCTACGTCTGCAACAATATACATTATTCAATAATGCAAAACCTTTAGCAATGAAAAAAATTTGCAGTGCAATGTCACCGTATTTGAAAGAACACCAACAAATTAGTCTTACATATCCAACAATACACTTTTCAAACAACAAAAATGGTAGCGAAAAATCTTATTGTAGTGCAGTGTTATCCTAACAAAACAATTAAAACACATTAAAAAACTCCAACAACATTTTTCTATTAATTTCCTTTGATACATTTCAGCATGGTTCTTTACATTAAGGATATGGCTTAATTATAGCTGAACTTGGCCCGTTTTAAGGATGCAGATTGGTCTATGACCGTGGCGTGAAAAATGTAAATGTCTTTCGTGAGTCAATTTTCAACTCAAATCATGGCAAGTGCATTAAGACGTTCGTTGGAGTTTTGGAGAAATGTTTTTATCCGTTTCAAGGTAGAGAAACGTCTCTCAGCCTCCGATGTTGTCATGGGGGTTGTGATCTGAACGTGAAGGAGCTTTATTGTCTCTGAGAGGGTTAGCTGGAAGTTGCTCTCCACTGTGAGGTTGAGAAGGGTCACTGCAGACACTGAACTCTTTGATCTCATAGATAAGAGAGAGCTCAGAGCTTCATCTTATTTATCATTGGGTATGCATCCGCTGTGGAGCTGATGGCACTTGTCCCGTGAACCCAAATCAGCTCTTTACATGGGCCATAACAATGTCGCATACATTGACCAGTGCGGCTACTTGTAGGGATGCTGCACACTCCTGGCACAGGGCGGGAACAGATTTCTCAGGCACCCTCTGTATGTTGTTAATGAAGGTTTGTTGGATTTGCACTGTGTCAATATCTCTTTTCTGTGGCACGATGCATAACGGAGTGAAAGAAAGCCAAGAAGATGTTCCGTCGCGCTCAGAAGTTGAATCGAACTCACCGCTGCCTTATATTCGTTGGAAGCAGTCAATTAAATCTTCTCCGAGTTTTTGAAAAAAAAATTGATAGGAAGTTGGAGCGGCTCGTGGGAGTCTACTGTGTGCTACATCATCATGCATCATGCACATCATGCATTGTTGTTGTCTTTGGGGAGCAAGAGATAAAAAGGCAGAGAACCCACTGAAGTTGGAGAACAGAAGGCACACTCTTTGGATCTGGCAGGCTTCTTGCTACATGACTAGATTTAGCTGGGACTTGTATGTACGTAGTGTGCAAATTCATTGACATCTTGTATCCTCGTGCGCACACCACTGGACTCTCCCCTCATCACACTAGTACTGTAGTATGTCTGGACTATTAGTTTATTATGGCTCTGCTTGTTTGCTGGCAGAATTTCTTTGAACTGATCAAGAATGGATGGATGCAGAAACCATCTCTGCGTTGTGACTAAGTGCTCCAGAACCTGATGGGTTTTGCCAATGTAATGCAGCACAAGCACTAATTGAGTACTTTCATCGATGTGAATGGCTTGAAAGTCAGCGTTTTTGATCTCCTCTAAAATGTACTCATGCATAATCGCCAGCATTCAATCCTGCAATTAATTTGGAATTTAAACGCAATGGCCATCTCCAAATGGTGGTTCAACAAATTCAGCTGCAAAGTCCACCAATCCATTAAAAATTCCCAAACAAAATTTGACAGTTCTTGAAAGTACCTTTGTCTGCTGTCAACCTCATCACTGTGCTTAGTGATGCCAAACCCTATAGCTGTCACTAAGCTTGCTGGCAATGTTTGTTCTTCCACTTATGGGGTTATCTGTATGAGCTTAGCTTTTTTAATAGCTTTTTTACATCCAAAAACCCCTGATTTCCCTAGGTAGCACTCGCTAGCAAAACTCTGACTGTAGAACTTAATTTGGTCACATTCCGAAGGCTGTTTAATATTAATTTAATAAGTTCCTTAACTTATCTGGTCCTAGATCTTTTCAGTTTTTCTTAACACGTCCTGTGGTTGGATGGATTTTTGAGCAGTGAATACTATTTGCACAAATGGTTCATTTACATTATATATATATTATGTATGTATATGAATTGTTGCGACTACGTGGTCTGACCAGCTATAAGCCGGCGGGTTGACATCATTAGTAACCAGAAAATAATATGAACACCATGACAAACCAGGCAACATTTGTTGGGCGTGTCAACCAATCAGGGGTCACCAGAAAAATGCAGAGAAAAGTATGTATAACGTTTGCACAACCCCCCAGTCCATAACATTCATCCTTTGAAATGGATAAACCCTGATTGCAATGGTCCCATGGCCTTTGCTCTAGTAGTGCCACCCTCAGGGCAAACTTTATTGTGTTAACCCTTAACACAATACGTAAATGTCCAAGAATAAGATATGTTGTTTATTGTCACTTTGGTATTGAAGGATATAATGAACACTGAAGCCAATGTGGAATGCTAGCAGATTGCATTTAGATCTGTTTTTGTAAATAAGTGCTCCTTATTATGATCACAAACACTACTAGATCAAACTTGGACATATTTAAGTATTTGAGTGACACACCTTGAAGCTCGTGGAAATGTTAGAGAGAAGTGACTGGAGATAAAATCAGTGGAGAGGGTGTTCTTTCCCACCTGCAGAACTGACAGTGTTGGATAAATGGGCCAGTTAACTGCCCATCTGCAGTGACTGACAGTTTTAAGTGAACAGAACCAAGTCAGCATATCTGATAATTGGCAATTGTCGAAGGGGAGAACAGTCTGTGTGTGTATATGTGTGTGTGTGTGTGTGATGGAAGGATGGATAAAAGGGTGGAGTGGAGGTGGTGAAGATCCCAACCTCTCTTAACACCACATCACGTCTTTCCCCAAGAGCACTGCCAACTCTTACTCAAAGTCGCCACTGAACCCTGACCCCCCCCCCCTCTCCAAACCTCCAACTGCACCCACAGAAATGTCAGATGCGGTAACTGTCAGACCCAGGCAGCTCTCTCCGTGTCACCCGCTCATTAATTTAAATGAATCTCGGTGGCTCGCAATCCTGTCCTTGACTTTGCCAGCGTGACATCTGTGTCGCCATTACTATGGCAGCGACAGTTGACATGCTGTTCAGCAGATCAGCTTGGCTAGCTGTGCAGATCAATAATCGAGAGTGCTCCAACTAAAATAATGACATGCAGTGAAAAATAGTTACATGAATGTGCTTGTTTGTCATTCAGATGTGTTGTAGGGTTAGATTTTTGGTGATTCGTAGAAACGGTAAAGGTGTGCCATTACTTTTCCAGTTAATCTCTTAAATTGGACTCACTCCTCGCTCTAATTTTATACAGGACTACAACATAACATTATAAAACATGTTGATTACAAATTATTCAAATATTATTACGGATATGACAATCATTAAGTGAATTTGTAATTCCCTGATTAGCAGATCTATTACATATTGCAATCTCCTGCCAAAGTCTAGAGTTAGAATTTGATCAAAAGTCGAGTCAGATACTCATGACACACCTTTTCATTGTTGCAATCAATTCTTTCTTTTTGAAAATTGTTTTAGAAATAAAAATTGGGGTACTTTAATGACAGGACAGGACAAATCAAATTGTTCTATAACAGAAATGAATGAAATTAGATTTAAAAGCTTTATTTTTATAAATAATAACAGAGACTTCATTAAAACAGCTAAATGTTAAAGTGAATCCTGTTTCTTTCAATGAAACTGGCTTGATCAGAGCATTTGCATGTGGCACAATACATCTGTTCAAATAAATGTTGTCACAAATTGAGAAATAGCATTTTGTGCAGACCTTTGAGGAAACAGAGCTGGAGAGTCCAAAACAGTTATTTAATGTACTCTGCTGGAGTATAAAACGCTCACAAAAGAGGCATGATTTGTAGACATTTATAAAACAGGGTTAGACCAGCGCTGTTCCTTGCGGCTTGGTGCTAGCATGTTCCTTGTTTGATGACTAGCATGTTAGTGGTTTACATTACAGCAGTTCATCAACTAGCCATTAGTCAGCAAGCTTCTCCCACTGCCAGGTGACCAGGGCATAAATCTGAAAGGCACACACAATGATATTTTACAACATTTCTCTTATAACAGGAAAAAAATATATAGAAACTGGTTTTCCAATTCTTAGTCCAACATCACCTTGCCAAGCGATCTTGATGAACCTGGGAGAAGCAAAATAACTATCTTGCAATAAATGCTGCTGCCCACTTTGGCTCTACACGCATGGCATTTCTGTATTTCCCTCCTCCTCCAGGAGTGTTGCAGTCAAGGAGAGACTTTTAGAGGCAGCCTACCTGCGTCTCTCTATCTTTTACTCTGTTCCTCTGACAACTCATTTCATGGAAATTATTAATGAACTTGCCTGGTGTAATCACTCCTTCAGTCCTTTGGATTATACTGGACTATAAAAAAATGTCTACATGGGTTTTACAGACACCTTATTGTCATGTTTCATTTAAACATTGGATTCTATGCTATTTTACAAAGAAGAATTATTCTACTGAGGTGTTTTATTCTTAATCATCATGAAGGACAACACTCACCCTGCTTTCCACCTCTTCGACCTGTTGCCCTCTGGCAGGCGCTACAGGTCCACACGAACAAGAACTAACAGACTCAGGAACAGCTCCTTTCCTAAAACTGTTAACATATTAAACTCAAACCCACACTGACAACACTTGTTTAATATCTACCCCATACCTGTGCAATATATAAAATACCTGTGCCATATACAACTACTGTGCAATATTCAACCACTGTGCGATACTGATTCATTTATTCATACTGACTGTCTCTTATATAAGTTTTGTTGTCTTTTATATAGGTTGTATTAAATAGGCTATTGTGTAAGGAGCTGCTCCTCAAATCTCATTGTACTGTGTACAATGACAATAAAGGCTTTCTATTCTATTGTATTCTAAATCAAAGAACAGATAACCGGTGCTAGGTTCTACTTTAAAATCGAATTGCAGTGATGGGCATTGATACATGCCATGTGAAGATTCTCATAGATCTTCATGTTGCATTTAGGAAAAATGTTCAGTAAGTGGGTGGATGCCATTAATCTCATATAGAGGCAGCTCTGCATTGCTGCTGCTTAAATTGGGTTGTAGAGACTAGCATATGGCTAGTGATAACCCCTTAATGCACAGCTAAGAAAGTCAATTGATGCTGTTAACTAAATGAGTGTGAAAATGAGGGGATCATCAAACAAAGAGGGGGCGGAGTAAAGAGAGGGAGGGTGAATAAGAACAGAAATAGAAGGACATTAATGAAATATCTGGTATTTTTCGTGGGAAACATTGGTATGAAGATACACTGTGTGATAACAGTGATCCTACAGTTTAACGGCATGTGACATGGTTCGAGATGTAACTATTAAGATTATCAGAATCAGGTTTATTGCCATGTAGATTTACACATGCAAGGATTTTTTTTTGATATACTAATGCATAACAATAAACACATTAAGAAGAAAATTGAAAATGAATAATAAGAGATGAGAAATTATTATAAAGAAATATGTAGGTACAATATGAAGTTTTGAGAGATGTCAGACTGCAATGAATATCTGTTGGATCACAGTGCTACGATGTAAACAGAAAAATAATGCAATAATGCATGAGACATTGGAGAATATAGATATATGCTTATATATATATCACATTTAGGCATTTAGCAGACGCTTTTATCCAAAGCGACTTCCAAATAAGAGCTTTACATAAAGTGCATAGAGCCATGATGGAAAACAACAAGATGTCTCATCAAACTTGTAAGGGCTG
>JAVQJD010013929.1:0-16393 GCA_036023655.1 Nannoperca australis
TTTGTGTGTTTGTCGCCTTGTTTCAGCAGCTCTGTGATCGTCCAGCTTCCTCTTTCACATCAAGTGTTAACAAGAAACAAACCTGCTGCCATTTATAGAGTCCTGAATAAAAGCTGTGATAATTCTACATGAGAAAAGCTTTTACAGCAGCAGTTAGTTCTTCTTTATATTGCACGTGTTGCACTGATGCTAGTAGTGCTAACACTAATGCTAGTAGTGCTAACACTAATGCTAGTAGTGCTAACACTAATGCTAGTGGTGCTAACACTAATGCTAGTAGTGCTAACACTAATGCTAGTGGTGCTAACACTAATGCTAGTGGTGCAACACTAGTGCTAGTAGTGCAACACTAATGCTAGTAGGTGCTAGAGGGTGAGAGTAGGCCTCCACATCTCGTCAGCTCTCACATTACATTAAGGCATTTATCCAAAGCAACTTCCAAATAAGAGCTTTACATAAAGTGCATAGAACCTTGATGGAAAACAAGATGTCTCATCAGACTTGTAAGATTACATTACATCTAGAAACAGATTATGTCCGTTCAGTATCAATCACAGAATAATCAAGCTAGACAACAATTCTCATATAATTTATCACACGATATGCTGTACTTGTAGAACCAATGTGTCATATTTGTTTTATTCCCGGAATAAATGAGTCTTAAGTCGTTTCTTGAAAGGGGTCGGACAGGTTGATTGTCTGACGGATGTGGGGAGCTGATTCCACCACTGGGGGGCGAGGTAGGAGAAAAGTCTTGAGTGTGACGGGCGTCTCTGAGAGGGCGAACCGCCAGTCGGTTCTCAGAAGCAGACCGTAGTTGGCGGGCCGGGGGTGTAAGGCGGGAGGATGGTCTGGATGTAGGTTGGTGCAGTCCTGTTCACCGCTTGGAAGGCCAGTACCAGGGTCTTGAATCTGAATCTTTTTATGCCATGATGTGTTTTTATACACAGTAATATATATTGATTGTTAATTTTGTTGACTTTGTAAAATCTTTGTTGTTGTGGTGGGATTTTAACAATAATTGTTGACAACATCTGGAACAACTTGTGCAAAACTGTGGTTTGTTATGTATTTGGGGTTGTTGAAGGTGATACTGTTGCAAAAGGTGTTTGGCTGAGACAGTCTGGAGGTAAATGATCTGCCTTCCAGCAGAAAAAACTGTCACAATGCCCTTGATGAAGCCAGTGGACGTCATCAAGGACTTTGTTTTAGAAAACAATATATCTATAATAATATAGTGGCTGTGAGCCTGGGAGGGTCTAAAGCCCCTACCTGGTATTGTGGCTTTAAATAAAAGTGTCTTGTTTTTTTTACTTGCCTGCTTTAAGGAGAAAAAAATAGGCAGTCTGGGATCTCAATTTGTGAATAACTCCTGTAGGGTATCAACAAATTGATGATATCTAACTTTTTCCTTTAAATAAAGTTTTGATATCATAATTAAGAGCAGCTCCTGTTGTGCTTTTTTGGCTATTGATGTGTCCGTGTCCGTGTCAGAGCTCTGAGCTGTTGAGTTTTCTGCTGGGTATGAGACAGAGATGAGACCGCCTCAGTGGCTAATCCTTTTTTGTGGGCAAAAACAAAGAGTGTGAAATCACACTGTGCACGGATGTCTTCAGGCAGACTTTAATCGTGTTACAGGCCCATGCTCAAGGGGGAATTTGAATCTGTGTGTGTGCTCATGCATGTGTCTATAGCAGAAGATCATATTTAATGTCTTAATTAAGGAGAGATTTATGCAAATGAGGGAATTCTATTGGATTTCCCTCTACGGCAGTTTTTTTTATCCAATCTGGGGGTGTGCAGAGAGATTTCATGGTGTCTCCCAAAGACACAAAAAAAGGTGAACAATTGTGGACTTGCAGAGATAACCGTTAATTGAATTAAAGTGGCACCCCTGGGCAAGGTATGCTGGAATATGATGGTGTGTCTTACATGATTGAAATCAATAGGTAGAGCTGTCACTCAGTATTAGCGCTTACAGTCTTCTCTTCTCACGTTTATACATTTTGTCAACTTAAAAGATTGCTTAAGCTTTGTTTTTGGTTCTTGTTCCTAAATAAGAATCTTGAATGGAGATATTTTGTTCTGTTTAAATGTAGTAATTGACTAACTCAAATAGATGTTGATGTTAATGAGGAGTAAGAAGAGGGTCATAAACTGCAGTACTTTTCACTAATTTCTTTCCCAGATTCATAGCCCGTGCTGTGAGTTGTGCTAGGCGAGTTACTCTCATTAGCCTATTTGTTTTGTTGAAACAGTATCTGCATTCAGGACCTGCATAGAGACGTCTTTTCTCTACCTTGTCCACACATACTGTGTTGTTTCCGAAGCTGCTGGTTGTTTGAACGACTCGAGCTGCAAGGTGAAGACACATGCTTTAATATGTCATGCTGCGGGCCTTCACACAATACACACTGTTTGGAGCAGACTTCAATATTGACTGTCTGCAGGGGGAGGCTTGTTTTGGACCGCAAGCTCACCGGCTCCACTGTGAGTCAGTAAAACACCCTGAGAACGGAGAAGAGCTTGATTCATGTTCACCCCCCATGACAGGGCTTGTGTTTACAGACTACTGACTGTAAAATAATGCAGGTAAAAGTTTGAGTTTATGTATTCATTTTTATTTTCATCTACTGTTTGAACTTTGTGTGAGGCATGTGTATTTGTTTTAATTGACCACTGGAGGCCACTGCAATCCATGTCTGTTGCTTTGTTAACCTCTCAAGTTCCCAGGAGTCAATATAATGAACAGTGACTGCTCTCACCTTCATAGCAAATGTTCTTCTTTCAATATATGCTGCAGACATGTAAATCTTAGCAAGTTATTTAGTATATTATTGGTTCCTAACATCCAGAAACAAGTGAGAAATCTGAAATGAGATCATTTCACCACCTTCATGCGTAATATTTTATAAAACAAAGAAAAGGGATGATTTATTTCCCCATGTTTTAAAAAAAACTAAACCTTCAAGGCTAAACAGGAGACCAAATGTCTTTGCAGTGCAGATTTTCAGAGTAAATGCCAAATAATCCAGTAATTTCTTCCTTGTGTATTTTTGTGTTGTTCTTTTGAAAGAGAATTTACAGGGTGACACTGTGCTGCAGGAGGCCAGTGAAATCAAGTACAAATAAACACCCAGGTTCTGTGAGTCTGTGGTGTTTGATTTGGTCATTTTGGTCTCTGGCTTGTCACCGCCCATCATCCTGTTGCAACCTGAAACAAATTATGGAAGAAGGAACCTGAAGTTGTGAATATAAAATAATAATAAAATAAAATAAAAATACTGCTCTCTAACATGATGCATGTTATAGACCAGTATTTTTATTTAGAGAAAAAAATGTAATTTATCTAATGTCAGCAAATGTAAGGACATCAGGGATGTAGATTAGAAGCCAAGGCCTCACAATCAATCTTGGCCACCAGTGAGAGCAGTTGGGTGTCCAAAAAGCTTAAGGCAATGATAAAGAGATTAAGGTGATTGTGTGTGTGAGTGTGTGTCTGTGTGTCCAGGGTAGCATCACACATGCAAGCTGAAACAGCTTAATCTCAGGTAGCATCTCTCTTAAGGAGAAAATAATTTTTACTCAGCATCTTCAAAGATTATTTAAGTTTTGTTCAAAGGCTGGTTAAGGTCTGCTGGAGTTCAAGGTGGGATTAAAGTAGAGAGAGAGGGTGTGCTAATATGTGTGTGTGTGTGTGTGTGTGAAACCATCCCTGTAATTGACAGTAAGTGGCTTAGTGGTATCTCCATCGTGTTCCTGCTGATAAAGCGTTCTGTCTTCTATTTCTTGTGAGACTGATAAGAATGTTTCTTCTCCGTCTCACTGTGGAACAAAAACTACCCGATCTGATCTGTGCAGGGCCTCCAAACATAGAAAAGCAAAGCATTCAATTCAAATGAGGGAGGATCTAATTAGCACACTGTATGTTTACACCTCTGCCAAACCATCTAGTGAATCTGAGGCGTGATGTGTAGGTTACATTTTTCTGTAAACCTTCAGACTTGGGCCAGTGAGTTTAGAGGATGTGGAATTTCACATGCAATCAATGCTTGTAAAAGTGGTATTCTCTCAGACTGGTGTTTTGAGTATATGCTACCGCATGTGTAGAGCAATTTCAACAGTATATTTAAAATATAAACACTTTTTATTTATTTTTATAATGGCACTGCAGTACTTACATTTTTAGTTGTTTTGCATCAGAAATTGTGTTATATTCATTTCTGGGACATATTAAAAACTTGCATTGCGGAGGCTGGGTGCAGATGTGCTGTGTGGGAGTATAACTGCTGCAGTCCCTAATAAAAACTATTTGGCCTTTTATCTTGGTGTGGGACAGCTCCAGTTCTGCTGCATTGCTGATGCAAAGTCCTATTTAATGCAGGACTTCCAGGGACGACCTGTTGTCCTTGTGTGGGGATAGCTTGCCATGTAAGATCCTGAAAATGAGAATAAACTCACTGAAATGCGAATGAAAACACATTAGCTGTTCAGTACATAATCTCATAGGCTCGTATACTTGCCAGTGCAGGTTTTACGGCACGTTTATTGGCACAAGGGCTGTATTATTTACAAATCTGAGAAAGATACCTTGTTTTCATGGCCTGAATGAGAATTTCTTCTTTGCCCTAATTCAATGCAGCAATTTAGTGCTTCTGTCCTCAGTTTAAGGTAAACTTTTGATTTGACTCATCCTTTTTTAATATTTGATCAGTCTAAGTCAAAGTGTGCACATTTCTCTCTCTCGCCTTCACTGTGTCCAACATTTCTGTCTCTCTCCTCAAAAAGCTGTCAGATCATGCTTTGTGATTCCTTACCTGCTCCTTTTTCCCCCTCGGCGATGGCCTTTCATCTGTATGTGTGCTGGTGTGTGTTGGTCTTTGCTGGTGGTCCCCCTCAACCCTGGGAGTCCGCCCCACATGGCTGTCTGTTTACCCAGCAGCCCACTCTCTCCTAAACACTGCTGCCCCGCTGCCTTTAAATCAACAGGTAATGCGATGAAAGGTTGCGTCCACTCTGTCTTTCCATCTCTCTCCTTCTCACTGTTGCAGTTTATTTGCATTAAGCCTCTGTGTTGGCTCATTGCTTGTTGCTATTGTTGGCAGCTAAGGCTGGTACCAGAACCACCAAATAAGTCCGTCATTCAGCTGTGTGCACTGCAGCGGCAGCCAAGCAAAGCACTGCCCTGGGTTTTATGGCAGGACTAAGTACTAGAGAATAGTCTGTTCACTGTGTTCACTTGATTTTCTTTTTTGCTTTAAGAGAATGATGAGTGGCTCATTTTATTTAGCTTGACTGTACACATGACACCCAGTGTCCTCTTATCATGCCTGTCTTGTCTCATGTATGCCACTTAACCCTGAAGCATCAGGTCTATTTATATACCTTGTTATCCGTGAGTGAAGCTTTCCTGGCAGGAGTCGCTGAGTGGTGCCAACCAGGGAAAGAAGGCCCATCCTGGGCCTCTGCGGAAGGCACGGCACCTATCCCTGGAAGATTCCCTGGAAGAATTGCTCAATGCCACTATGTCTTCCAAAGTTGGTTATGTAAGCACCTGACCTACTCAAGCTGACACAATGTGATGGACTCAGTGGGGGCACAGTTGGCAGTAGAAACAGTTCAAGTATTTGCAGAACTCCAAAATGTCTAAAACTTGTTCTTCATTTACATGAGATGAAAAGAAACAGTTTTCACATTGAATCAGACATTGTGGTGATTCGCCACAGGGTTTTGCAGCGTTGTGAGAGAGTCTGATACTAACCAGCAAGTTCCAGTTTGAAGACAGATACAAGCCAAGCCACTGCACAGCAATTAACTTCTTTGTGTTCCCTCATGGCAGGGTGATGTACAGTAATCATGGAGTCGATCGATCAGTCTATCTTCACAGTTGTTCGGTAAACAGTGGAACTTTGGGGTAAACAGCTAATAATACATGTAAACAAAGTTCTTCTTCACCTGGGCCTCTGCTGGCGTGATTGCTGCCACAGATTGACGTAAGATTGCGTTTCTCCAAAAGTTGAATCTGAATTTATACTTTTTCCACCAGGCCGCTGTGTTTTTTTTGCAGCCTGAATGCAGTACTCCAGTTCAAATGAATGGTAAATAAATGAATTCCTCCTAGCAGGAGTCGAGGCTAGGACACCACATACACAGTCACCACTGTACCAACTCAAAAGTTATACCCCACGGTTTGTCATTATGCCTCTTTGCCATTCGTCAATATAAGAGCCATGGTATCGGACATAATGAGCCTAAAGCTCTGTTTGGAGCAGAGACGTGTTGTTTTGAGCTAAATGCTGCTGTAAGCAAAGGAGGTATTGGAAATGTATCACAAGGTGCAGAATTTGATTTGCACCTTGTGATACAAACATACAGCCAATAGGATTGCGCCCTCTCTCTGAAATGATCTGTGATTGGTCAAAGTCTCCCATCACAGGCTAGATTTTGTAAAGCCTGAAACAGAGCCAAGAGGAGGTGCAGAAGTCTAGTTTTTTTCTCAGACTTCTTGAATTACAATACCTTTAACTGCAACAGCATATTGTATTCACATTAACTAGTCTGCCATGCATTTTCGTTAAATCGTGGCCTTTTTAAACTTTTATAAATTATTATTTTCTGTAAGTACTAAGGCAGTTGTACCTTCATACAGTACCAACAGAGCTGCTTTTGCTGATCACCAAAATCTTTGTAATGGTTAACACACAATCCCAATTTGTCATACATAAGGAAAAAAATATGGAATTTTTACCCAATGATGCCAAAAGAATACTACCTATCCAGCCTTTAATGGTATGGAGTAGATAAGGAACACCACATTAGTTTCTTGTGTAAAATCACTGTTCGGTGTGGTCAGAGGTGCCACACACCTGAAACTTTAAACCATAGAGGGCAGTGAGGGCACTGGTATTAAGTTACTCTTTAAAGATACAGATTCAGAATATCTTTACAGTATCTCATCCACTTCAGTCTGAAAATAAGGGCATCATCCACGGCCTTAAATCAACCCACACTGATCGAAACCTACTTAGAGTAGAACTGGGTTAAGACTTCCCTCGAACAGCTGACACTCAATAAGCAGGTCAGGCTGAGGGGTGAAGGAGAAACAAAATGCTTGTGCACTGTGGATGTGATGCTGTTAGTGACATTGAGGAGAATAATTGGAGGAGATGGAGGCGGTGGAGGAGGAGGGTGTTGAACACCAGATGTTTAGCTATATGGTTCGAATGGAAAATAGCCCAAGTGGAACCAAAGTTGTGACGCTGGTTGAATCCCTTTATGTGGCCTGCCTCCCTTTCACCTCACAGCCTTCCATTAGAGGTTTCGGGGACGTTTGCATGGAAATTAGGACGTCATAGTCTTTAATGAAAAAACCACTGTGTCTGGACCCTTGCAACATGTATAGACTTTTTTGTAGGTGTGTGTATGTCTGCGTGGGACTTTTACACTTGTGTGATGCCGTGGCATGTTGCCAGGACTGTCTCTCTCTCTCTCTGCTTCAGAGCTCCCGCACCAACCATCATAGTGTCACATGTACAGTGCCAGCTGTTGGAGAGAAAAGGCTCCCTGGTGTATAATGAATAAAACAAAACGTTAATAAAGTAGTAATCGACTTTCAATAAAATGAAATTGACTATGACTAACTGCTAAGAATGATAACCACCAAGGAACAGCTTGTGGCTTTCTCCAGATAATTTGTGTTAGTCCAGGACTCCTCTGAGATGGGCTGACCAGTTCTGGCACTGGGATCAGCTGGTGACATCCTGAATGGGCTTTCTCTCTGGCATGTCCTTAATTTACCCTTCCTCATTGCCCTCACCACTTTTTCCCCCTCTGCTGCACTGCTGTTCTTTTAGAAGGAACTATGACACTAAAATACCTAAATACAGTTGAACTTGTTTTAGTGATTAGTGCAGACTAGGCTGGATGATAATTTGATATCATTATTTATGGTTTCTCTATGTAATCATAAAAAAATGGACGTGGATCCCAATTCTCATCTCTAAACGAATGAGAACATCAGAAACTGCTCTTATTAATAATGGGTCATACCAGTTTTTTTGGACAAATAACCTACTTTCATATTTGGCAGAAGGACTTGTTGATGTCTTTATAGTTGAATAATATATTTGTGACTACTGGAAGAGAAATCATTCACAACTAATTTCAATGTTTAAAATTTTTTTTTTCTCAGATCTGTTGGGGGCAAAAACTACTCAAAAGTATCTACAAAAAATAAGGGGCAAAAAAACCCCAACCCAAGTAATTATGATCTTAAAGAAGTTTATATAGTCCATTTCTTCCCAATATGTAAATTCAACATGACAGTTGTGATAAAGTCAACATATTGCGCAAGTGACTGATGTTTTTAAAGTGCTCGAAAAAGTTAAAAGGCAGAACAAGAGATGGGAGTATAGTCTTTTGTTCCATCTTTCTCCTCTCCTCTGTACTCAGAGCACATTCAAGTAATGTAATAGTGAAATAATATTGTCCTTAATTTTGTTGAGGACCCCACTCAGGGATCCTTGGTGGTCCCTGAACCACCAGTTTGCCAACCGCCACAGCACCTAAAACCACAGCATGACCAGCATGTGCGTCACTAAAGCACTAATAAAAACATGACAGCCACGCCTTTTCCTTCTGGCTGGCATGTGTCTGTGTTGCTGTGTGCATGAATTAAGCTATTTTGGCTGTTTGTGAGGAGAATAAAACGTAACAGAGTCCAAGCTCTGTGCTCAGTAATTGCTTTTAACTGTATAAGATTAAAGGTTTTATACAATACATCCTCGCACATTCTCAGACTATAGGTCAAATATGAATACAGTGGAAACCTTTTATAGTGATCACGTCTGTCCAGGTCAAATTGATCACTATATGTCAGGATCCCTGAACGGTGTGTATGTCTGGTTCTGTTTCCTGTTTTATTTTGTAGTTCTGTATCTGTGTTCCTGTCTTTGTCTCGCTTCCCTCCCTTTTGATTACAATCACCTGTGTCTAGTTACTCACAGGTTTCTGTTTCCATCGTTTGCCCTATTTATTTATACTGGTTGTCTTCCTTTGTTCTGAGTCGGATTATTGTATATGTTTGTGTTTGCTGTTCTGGATTGTGCTGTTCTTGGTTCCTTGTTCCTGACGTTTTCTACACTCCTGTGGTTTTTGGTTTGTTTTGTAAATTTGTTCATTAAATCCTTTGGTTTTCTAGAGCTGCCTGTCTGCAATTGGGTCCTTCTCCTGCTGCCTCGTGGCAGATTGTAACACTATAAGCAAATTATTATTATAATCAATCACTTTTTTCTGTATATTTCTCATGCAGATTACCATCTAATTGACATTTGTATATTTATTACAAAATAAAACTGACAGCTTTGCTATTTACTGACTTTTATTGAGAGTTTCAAAACACGGTACAGCTGTTTCCAATGCTCTTGAAATTATGGCACAAATTAAATTACTGTACTTAGCTTAGTACTTACTGTGGCCTGAAGAACACAAGTTTCACTCCTCATCTCAGCTTGTTTTTAGGCAGAAACATTATTCATTTTTCCCATCATGATTTCAATACGCACGCAACACCTACCTCAGGTAGCCAGCCGGAAGCAGACCGGTTACCACCAGGCAAAGTATCATGGGAGGAAAGTAAAAATAATAGAATCACTGAAAAGATTAAAAAAAAAACAAAAAAAAACAAATATATATATATATATATTTATATAGTGTATGCCTTTTTATGCTACAATAAAAAAGATTTATATTTTTTCCTTTAGGTATGATCCCAATGTATATAGTCATATTTAGTACTGCAGTTGCAGATTCTTGGAAAAAGGTGTCCCTGTAAATCAATACAAAATAAAACCGACTCTTGTGGCTGCGGGGCTTTTCAGGATTGCTCTTGATTACTTCGATCTTGTTGAGCCCTTGTCTTGCAGTAAAGTTACTGTTTTATTAAAAAGCCCAATTACCCCCACAAGGGGACAATTATTGCTGCCACTAGTCATGGTAAAGCACATCTTTATTTCACATCTCACCTCATTAAGGCTTCTTTCCTGTACACTTAGAAATATAGCCATAATTAATATGGAAATCTGTGGGTGTAGTGGAAAGGGTAGCTGTAAGAGCTGCAGTCTGGCTCTCTGTGTCTTGTTTATATTTGTTAGTGTACATTTCCAGTGTTGTCATTACAGTGTAAAAGCCTCTGTTCAACTTCATTGAGTTTAATCACCGCATGTGTCAAGTATTTTTTTTACTGTTTTAGCACCAGCAGTCAGTACTCTCTGAGTCCCACTGCTGACTGCAGGGCTGCTCTCGGTTCTATGTTCATTTGTGAAAGGGTATTAAGGCTCTAAGCAGTTTCTGTCTATTGCTCCCTGCCACACTGAGCACCTAATGAGCAGAAATAGCAGAGAAATCTCCCTGCTATTTTCTACGTCTTTCCGCCCATTTTATCGATATGCTGCGGAGTAAGGCGGCATGTTGCCACGGAAACAGCAGACAAAGACGATGAACAGGGTTGTAAGCGAGCAGTAGCGAGGCCTCCCTCAAGTAAACTTGTGTGTGTGTGTGTGTGTGTGTGTGTGTGTGTGTGTATGTATGTGTGTGTGGGGGTTTGCATTATGAATCTTGAGCTCTATATCATAGGGAGGTTGTCCTTTTTAGCAATGTTTAGCTCCCCCTTTGTGGACACTGGGGTTGGTCTTTCATCAAGGGATGCAATATGGAGGTGATATTCAGGAGTGCTGTATATCTGGAGCATTGCAGGACAGTAAAAGCCATCTGTCCGCTTTATTTTCAAAGGACACCACAGTTGCGAGACGTGATGTGTCGCTTATGTTTATGGCCGCAGTATATCTGGGGAGATACATCTCCACTGACACCGTTTGTGATCAAAACCATCAAACTACTATCACTACTACTAAATATATTTGGAGACAAATCTCAAAATGGTGTCAAAGCTGTCCAGTACTGTGATGGAGTTATACTAAGTTATAATTAGAACATATCCTACTGCTTCTAACGTGTTGGACTTTACATCCATTGAGTTTGAAGTTTGAACACAATCATCACGTGAACATGACATCGCTGAATTTACAGTAATTAGTTTACTCTAGACTTGAAGGAAATCATTTCCTGCACTTTTCTAGATTATGCAGCAAATGCTTTTGCCCTCTCTAAAAAGTTAGGAATTTTGAGTCAACACTATGAATTCAATGGATTTGTTTATTAGTCAATCCAGCTCGCGATGCTGATTTATCTGATACTATAATTCACATCAGATATACAGCACAACTCTCTTCTACTAACTCATCACAGCTGGAGCCTTTAGAGCAGTGGCTCCCAAAGTTTTTGGCTTGTGACCCTTTAAAGCAACTCATGATCACTTGTCCCAGGTGGCATATGTTTGACTTGCAAGCAATTCAACCCAAGAATGCTTCCATTACAAATTGTTTCATATGAGGTTTAGATCTTAGGAGCCTGAAGAGGGAAAAAACCTTTTCAAAAAAAGAAAGTGGTGCATACTGTGTTCAGTCAGTCTCCACAGGATAGAGGAGTCTCTACATTCAAGATGGTTAATGTGTGGGAGAAAATGGTGCTATTTCATGTTGACTGAATTCTTAGTTTGATTGGTTCCCCTGTTCAGGTTGAACAGTCTGTAGCCCGAGGCTACAATGGCCCTCCTCTTCGACAGTTATAGCACAGGGACCTAGGAGGAAGGGCCTCATCAGACCCTGTAGAAAGACATTAAGCCAAATGCAATGACTGAAAGAGAAACTAGAAGAAGTAGGAATATAGTTGATGTCAAGACTGAAAACAGTGGAACTCCTGGTTCAACGGGCCTGATAGAAACGTACATTTTTGCTGCCTTATTAGCAAGACTTGAAGATGACTCTAACCACCTGAGTTGTCGATCATGCCACCATCACTCAGAGCCTCCCACAGACAGAGTATGTCAACTCCTGTATGATGGAGATGCATACAGATCGACTACATCTTGTTAGTCTTCATGTTGATCACAGTAATTACTCCGTTATTGCTCCATGAGACTTGGTTGGAGATGGAGATCTCATAAGGATGAGAGCCGTGCTGATTAAAGTTGATTTGAGTCACGCCTCCCAGCTGTTATTATCATGTACCCGTTCTCCTGACAGCCAGTGACATCTTCATCAATTAGATTTTCTTGTTTCAATAGAGGTCAGTCTAATTTAATTTTCCAGACAGTTTTGAATCAGAAATGCCTGTTAAATTGAATATCAGGTTTGGAGTCATGGGAGCAGATCTTGAAGGGGATGGTAATGAGAAACCAATGAGAAAGTTTTTCTAGGACAAAGACATTATGCATCCCCTGGAATTTCCCTGAACTCTGCAACATAAACTTGACTGTAACTCATCTAATAAGCGAAGCAAACTCTGTTTTAATTTTTTAAGCATGTCTTGCTGAACATCTGCAAAGATTTGGGGCCTTTTGAGACATTAACTATAAACTGTCTAACTGACAACATGAGGTTAAATACATGACCCTGAACACTGTCAGTAGGGGATGAGCTGTCCACATGCTTTAAGAGTTCCCTGCAGAAGCACGAGAATGGGAGCTAGCTATGCTATGTGCAGCGGTTAACTCTGACCTCAGTCTCTTATAAAGCCTTCTGAGCATTTAAGCATACAGTAGGCGCCAAGTTGGGTTCCCTTCCAACAACCGATCCTCTCTTGGGAAGAGAATGGCTTAAAGGCCACTATGAAAGCTTTGGAAAGCATTTAGTTAGTCTTCTCTCTGGTTTGCATCTGTCTCCCGTCAGCTGCACAGCTCTGCACAGTGGCTGTAGAGTGCGGTGGAACTGTGCCAGCAAAGCAGAGGTAGTGCTGGGATGTAGCCAGCAGCAGTCTGGGACCGGTTCCAGAGTAAACCTGCTTAAATCTATATGGAAATGTCCTGGGGAGCCCTGGCCCTCACTTAACTCCTGGAATGGATTTGTCCACTTTTTAACAATATAGTGCATTGTATTTACCTTCCGCCAAATGTGTACTCTATAGAGTACCCTCAAAAATGATAACTATGAAATGAACAAAGTATAGTGGTCCACAACATTTAAACTACTTTCTGCTAACAATCCCACAATGCAATATTGCATTTTATGACTTTGACCCTACACCTGTCAGTGATGACACAAAATGAAATCTTAATTTCCTGCTCACTGTTGTAACATATTTTGTGAATGAGCATTAGCCAGAAGAATACTGTGTTACTACAACACCCCCAAAATAATCTTGTAAATATATGCAGGCATCGGTTTTAGAAAGTAACTGGTGAAAATCTGGTGATGCTAAAGTTAAAACTGCATTGCACAACTAGTTGACTACTGCCCTTAGCGTAGTCTAGAGATCAGTTTGTAGTATAGTGAGGGACTAGAGAACGATTGTAAATGGACAACACTTGTATAGCACTTTATACTCAACAATCCCTCGTTTCCATGTCTAGTCATGCAAATTGTAAAATATAGCAGATACTCTCCCATTCTTGAATTCTTTGTGTATTATTGTTAAATGTGGGTGTAAAATATCAGCTGTAAATGTCATGGACTCAGACAGTATCCAAGTGCAGATGTTATAACAAAAACAAAAAAAAATCACTTTATTTAGAGGAAAACAAGGGACAAGCCCACAAAACAGAAAACTAGAGGAAAATCGTCTCCAGGCAAACAAAACACACTGGCGTGGCAGTGGGAAACTCTAATCTAAAAGAAACTCAAAACAAAAGGCTATTCTAGCGATAGAAACAATTGATTCTTCTAGGATTCTTACTTACACAGATCGTGGGTATAGAGCATGACATATTGAGACAAACTGGCACCAAACAAAAGAAACACAGCACTTAAATACCCAGTGTAATGAGTAACAGGTGGAAATGATTCAGTCCAGATGAAAGGAAGTGAAGCCCTGGTGAGGAGCGGTGTAGACATGATACCAAAATAAAACCGGAAACAGTTAAAACCAAACAAAAACTCAAAACCTGATCTCAACATAAAGTGCAGGACATGACAGTAAAGGTAAGCTGATGGTCTTTTATTCTGAGGGACTGACGCCAAATCTTGACAATCAATAACATGTTTAGACTTATATTCTCTCCAACAAAGCATCATCAAAAGAGCAATTGATAGAGGAGGCTCAGATTAAAGCTTTAATTCAGCTTCTGTATATGTTTGATGTCCTTCCCCCTCTCTTCCTCGTCTCTCTATGGTGACATAAAGTCGAGAGCTCAGCAGTAGCAGGGGTCACGGTAATGTCACCCTCACTTGGCTTTAGGGCAAATGCAGAAAGATTACCCATCTCCAGGCTGGCAGTAATATCCTAGGGTTAGTACAGACCAATACTAAGCAGGATCACGGTGAAACCATCTGTACTTTATGATCCAATATGTACCTGTTATGGCTTTTCCCTTAGACGGCAGGTTAACTGAGATTATTACTGTCACTTTCTATTTCCTGTGATCGGGTCCCTGCTGCCCCATGGCCATGTAAGTAATAACTCTCATAACTGCTCTGTTCCAGTGGAGCCTCACATTAACACAGTGAGTGTGGTTTCTTTTGAGCCAGCTCAGTTGTTCAACCGGTCATCCGGGCAGTTCATTGCAAAATACAAGTTATCCACATTGGACCTGACATTCATTCTTCCGTTTTCTCCAAACGCTTGATCACATTTAGGGTCATTAAAGCGGGTGCTGGAGCATGTCCCAGCATGCACTGGGCAGAAAGGTAGAGAAACACCCCATGTAGGTTGCCAGTTCATTGCATGGCCTTAAGTTGACATTGGAGGCCAATATGAATACAATATGGCTTTTCCAAACCCACAGTTTCCAGGTTGGGATTCCTCGAAGGAAACACTTGATGAGCTGGTTCCCATGTGTATTTAATTCAAAAGGAGACAGTTTCCACATTTGTTGAAAAACCAACCTTTTCACTTATAATAATCTCCTAACTTTCCAGACCTTGACAAGTAGTACACTGAACATGGTGAGTCATCTATCAGGAAAATTTGGGAGTGCCTCCTCTCCCATCAAGCCCTCTAGGAATACTTTCCTCTTCTCCAGTGAAACCAATTATTCCAGACAGCGCTGCTCAACAAGGAAAAGAGAGCATGTCCCAGCTTCCCCTCCGGTGAATGAACCAATCTATTATTGGCCCATGTGATTCAGCCTAGTATTGAGATAGGGAAATGTTATTGTCCAAATAAATTCATTCAGGCTGCAGACAAGCGAATGGGCTCCTCTAAGACTTCATTTAAAATCATTGCACACTCCTCTGCCGCTGCCAAAGGACGCCAGCTGAATAGTTTCTGAAGAGCTGCCTCAGGGTGAATACCCGTGGATGGTGGATGGTCCCAGACCGCAGCGCAGCGTTTGACAGCGAGCAGCTCCTCCGCTGCTTCATCTAAACTGTTGTAGTGCTCATCAAAAGTTTTGCCTCACTGCGGCTGGTTGGGCGTTAATGAATTCAACTTGTTGCATACCCTGAATGCTAAGAGGCGCATCCACTTTGCCTGTGTAGTCACACACCATGCTTACACAGCAAAATAGGGAACTGTATCGATAGAACCTCTGTCTCTTGGTGTCCATATGTCTAACATGTAGTCCATATAAAACATTTCTAAACAAACTTGTTTAGAAATGATCACATGAAAAAAATAATCGTTGTGGTTTTGTTAGCTTAGAAGAGTTTCAACTGTAGCCCAGAATGGACAAACCAAACAGTGACTCTGGAGAGGGCCTTTTGCATTTTTCGCAAGTTTCGTAGCCACTATAGGTTCTGTTAGTTGCAATCTGCAACCTCACTGCTATATGCCATTAAATCCTACACACCTTTAAAGTAACCATTATTTTAATAGGTTCTGGATCTTTTTTAAACACTATGTAGCACTGCTCTAGGTGGTCATCCTCAGGCAGAGCGGAGGCTGCTGTTCTACTAATGTGCTCCTTCTTGGAAAAGTTTAGTCCTTGGCCTGACCATTGAGCACTTTTGGTGCCTGACCAAAAGTGCTCAATGGTCAGGCACCATCATATCTCAAAGAGCTCATAGTACCTTATCACCCTACTAGAGCACTGCGCTCTCAGAATTGTTCAGCCTAATGATGGCTTGCTTCACTGACAGCTAGTGACAGCTCTTTGGATCTCATATTGAGAGTTAACAGCAACAGATTCCAAATGCAAATGTCACACTGGAATAAACTCCAGACCTTTTACCTACTTAATTGATGATGAAATAACAAGGGAATAGCCCACACCTGTCCATGACATAGCTCTTGAGTGGATTGTCCCATTACTTTTGGTCCCTTAAAAAGTGGGAGGCACATATAGAAACTGTTGTAATTCCTACACCGTTCACCTGATTTGGATGTAAATACCCTCAAATTA
>JAVQJD010013931.1:0-27503 GCA_036023655.1 Nannoperca australis
TCTTTAAAGTTAAGACTAGTTTAAAGTCATCTTCATTGAAAAGTACAGTGCTTTTCCTTCAAAAATAAGGACATTTCAATGTGACCCCAAACTTTTGAACGGTAGTGTATATATATAGTTCCTACCACGATGAGCTGACGAGTTACAATAAAGTAACCATATTTACTCTGCCTGACCCCCCTGTTCCCACTGTGTCTGAGGACTCACTCAGACAATGACAGACCAGTGGTGTTTGTTGAGAGACAATATATGACCTTCCAATCAAATCATGTTTTCTTGAAATGCTGTGTTGGAAATTTATTTTTGTAAACATGTTTTTAATGGAATGTTTTCACTGACAAAAACAGATTTAAGATGTCAATTTCCATGTAAGTGACTTTTATTGATGAAATGTGATCATGTGGATTTTCTGTGACACTGTTTCAAGATTCCCCAAAAATAATTAAACAGAATTATTTTGAAAATCAAACTGATCGCGATGCATTTTTTTCCTCTTGATTCAAGAACAAAACACGATACTAGATTCTCAAATGGTATTGTGCACAGCAAATGTTGCTGTTTCCAAGGAGCCCAAAGTGATCACGTCATCATCTATGAACTGACTTTCAAGACTTATAAGGAGGACGAAGGCGTTCTTCCTCATGTCCTGGAAGACTGTCAACAATAGATTCTGGGAAAAAGGTGAACATCAGGGGTGTGTGTTCGTGTTTGCATGTGCCCCGCCAGTGTGTGCGGCGAGTTTTGTGTGTTAGTGTTCGTCCATCTTTAAAAAGCTCTGTGTCTGGCTGAATAGAAGGAAGTGACTCTGACTTCCCCAGGAAATGGGAAGAGGAAACCCGGGGGCTTCGACCTCTCAGGCTGCGGTGGAGCTACAAGACGACTCACAGGAGAGAACGAGAGGGAGAGAAGGGGAAGAAGGGAAGGGTGGAGGGCAGACAGAAAGAGAGATACTGCCTCTCATTGAGCGCCCTCTGACTGGAAGGAGATCAAGTTGAGAGGAAAGACAGAATTCCGAGTGGACATAAAGACGAGAGAAAGATTTGGACTCTGGTTTTTGGTTTTGGGCTTCGTGTGGAGATGACGCTTCTCCTCAGAGTTCTGGGTGCTCTGCTCTGCTGCTCGTCTTCCTCACACACACTGGATCCTGCTGGGAAGAACGTCTGCCACAACATCAGGTAGACTTCAACTTCACCTTCACTCACACCTGTTATCCTCTTACTGTTTGACTGTCGAGTGATGACAACAGGAGCCGGTCGGTTACAGAAGCTTGTGACCAAAAGATTTTGACATCCATGGGAAAAAGTACTATTCCTGTGACATATTGTAGGTATTTCTCAAGCAGCTCCACCTTCTCAAGGAGTGTAGGATTGTGCTGGAGAGGTCCTTGGTCTGAGTGCAGGCTAGAATCTACGTCTTTTTCTTTTAATTATGTCCTTGGGCTATTGTTAATGTTTGTAGTTGAGTTTTTGCTTAGTTTTGATTATTTTCTGTATATTCAGGGACCCCTCCACCTTGGTCTGTTGCACTGGATGGCGTCAAGAGGGAAAAGAGTGCACTATACGTGAGTTGAACTACTCTAATGGGCGACAAATCTGCAGGAATTATGCTGTTGCTGCCTCCGTATTTTCTGTGTTTTCCTGGTTTCTTCTTCACTGGTGTGCTGTGTTTGTGTGTGTGTAGCTGTGTGTGAGGGCGAGCAGGCCTGCCTGAAGGATGAGATTTGTGTGTATCCCGGAGTGTGTCGCTGCCCACCTGGCTACTATGGAGCTCACTGTAAAACACGTGAGTCACAATAATCAGGAACAGGAACTGTTTAGCATTAAATCATTGATATGTGTGTGTTTTGTCAGTTTACCTTGCAATGCACAAATTGAACTAAATATTTCAAAAAGTGTTTATTTGTAAAAGTGACCTTATAAGATTATACTAATATCATAAACCTGTAAATGTTTCTCATAAATTGCCTGTGACCTGCTCCTGTCTAACGCACACTGTATAATAAGGCTCAGTGATCCCTTTTTCTATATTTTATTACAAATTCATGACATGATTAATGAAAGAAATTAAGTATTCCTTTTTTTAAACTTAATCTATGCTGAACTGTAATGAAGTAGAAGTAAAAAATATCATAAAATTGTATACATGTGCATGTACCTGAAGTACAGTGCTTGAGTAAATATATATATTTACTTAAGCACTGTATATATATATATATATATATATTTATATATTCCTTGACTTTATGCAGCGTTTACAGTGTTTTTGTATGGTGTTATGCATTATATGTATTCCCTGTGGTTGGTACCAGGCTGTCCTCCTGATTTCTGGGCCTCGGACTGTCGCCAGGTGTGTCAGTGCCACCCGCACGGCCGCTGTCACCCCGTCACTGGTGAGTGCACATGTAACACTAACCGCTGGGGTCCGCTGTGCCAGTACGCCTGCAAGTGCACCCGGCACGGCCACTGCCACCCGGTCTACGGAAACTGCACCTGCGACGAGGGCTGGTGGACGTCGACCTGCTCCAAGCCGTGCCAGTGCGTCAGCGAGGGATCTGCGGGCCCCGGCTGCGACCAGCTAACGGGCCGGTGTCAGTGCCACAGGGGCCACTGGGGGCTGAAATGTCCCGTCACTTGCAACTGCTACCTGTCGCCATGTAATCAGCGTACCGGTGGGTGTGACTGTGAGGCGGGCTGGTGGGGACCCAGCTGTGACCGGCGATGTAACTGTGACCTCACACACAGCAGCTGTGACCCGACCGGTGGGCAGTGCCTGTGCCAGCCGGGGTACAAGGGTCTCTTCTGCAACCAGCCCTGTGAAGCTGGGCAGTATGGCAGTGGTTGTAAAATGAAGTAGGTGCGACGTAGATACACGTGCTTGTTTAAATACCTGTGTGTCAGTGGTAACACTCTCTCTCTGTTTGTGTCTCCTGTCTTTAGTTGTGGTTTCTGTAAAGACAACCAGCTGTGCTCTGCCACCGATGGCGCCTGTGATGCCTGTCAGCCCGGCTGGAACGGTACACGGTGTGACCGCCCGTGCCCGTCCGGTTATCACGGTGACGGCTGCCAGGAGAAGTGTCCCCGTTGCAGAAATAATGAACCCTGTGACCCAAAAACTGGACAATGTTGGAGGTGTGACCCTGGATGGACTGGACCAAGGTGCGCATGCTTGCTTGAGGCAGTGAAGTGAAGGTTACTGGATCACTTGTGGGGGTTTTTGTGTGTGTTTTAGACCAAGAAACAACATCCACTTTACATCACAACAAATGGTTTTACAAAGTGCATCATGACAGAGTTGACAAGTTGTCATATGTCATGTCAAAGGCGTGGAGGAACTTCCAAATCTAGTATATTAGATAATATCTTGAACCCACTGAATAATGAATATAAAAAAACGGCCTGTCAAAATATCAATCAACCCCATACTGGGTCCTGCAAGTTTGAGAACATCTACCATAAGGTTTTTCTTATATTTTCCATATATTTTACCTTGTTAACCTGCAGAAATTAGAAACTTGCCTAAAAGCCTACAGTCTGCCATAGTTATTGTTTTTCCTGTCAAAAGGTACATTTTCATCCTGTGGTGATGTAGTTGAGAACCGGGAACTGAAAACACTTCCTTATTGGTGCTGTTACACATCAGATGTTACTACGCTGATACTGCGAATTTGCTGCCGACGTCCATTTCACTGCCTAGCAGTTGTAGACAGAAAGTCAAACCGAGAAGAGGAAGGAGGATGAGGTTTCTTGCATTTCAAAGTTTCACACGGCAGAGTTTCCTCCAAGCAGACGAACCTGCTAAAAAGAAATATTATCTAGCCAGTCACAGCTCACTACTGCGCTGCTGTTTACTAATAACGCGATGGACAGATTGTTTTCACACTGTATCGAAATGAATGCAAACAGCATGATTTGGAAAACATTGGCTGTAACATGAAGTTAATGCAGTTCAGTGTGCTAGTGCTAATGCTCTGCGTGAAAAATGCTCGCATTTCACACAGTAGCCAATGTTATAGAGTGTGTGTAGTTTGTGTGGACTGATTTATGTGTGGGACAAATATCCACATAAACGTATAAAATCTGTTGAAATAGTTACACATGTAGTGAGAATGATGTTTAAAGTTCGAAAAATAAATGTTGGTTTATTTGAAGCCTGTATTATTTGTGTTGATAATCATCGCTTCCTCTTGCTAGGTGTGAGGAGGCCTGCTCCAACAGGACGTTTGGAGACGCCTGCAGCTTCCTGTGTGGCCCTTGTTTCCATGGTAACTGCCATCACGTGACAGGAAGATGTGTCTGTCAGCCAGGCTTTCAGGGAGAGAGGTGAGCAAATTAAAGCAACATTTCTCTTCGGACGTAGCTACACAAACACACTCACAAAACATTTAACCAGACACGCTTTATTGTCGGCATTATTCTTTATTGACTGCGTCACAAGAAATAAAATGAAACCGTTTGATTCTACTTTCATAACACAAGCCTGTGTTTATGAAGGACTGAAAATGGCCGTAGTGACAGCAGATTTATAAGGGCTTTTATTCTTGACCCTGGAGAATGTGATAAATCTGTGTGCAAATATTTAAATGCTTTAAAATAAGGATACACAGTGTTTATCACTTTACTCTAGGCTGCTAAATGATATATACACTATACTTTTCTTTTGAAAGGTTTAAAAATGTGTAATAACCACTTCATTGGAAACTACATTTCAGTTTTATTTTGGTCAAAGTAATGCGGTTGCAAGCACGGACTGTTTTGAAAAATCTTCCTCATCCTCATCGGCGTGTTCAAGAAGCCTCTGGCATCTGCAGAGATTCATGTGAATTTCATTTTGTTTCTTTAACCCGAAGAAGGGGATTTTCCAAACCAAGACAGTCATATAAGCAAATAAATTTGTTTAAGCAAATGAATTTGTCATCAAAGTACGCTTTGAAAAATAGTATTGTTATTGTTCATTAAATGCAATTTGAGGTAAGCAGGTGAAAACATGCAACGCCTCCATTGTGGTCCCTTTAATGTTCTTCTCCATTCTTCTTCATTGTGATGCCACAATGTTTATCAGTGATTACAGTGTGTTTTTACGGCACGCTAAAATAGATAATGATTCAGTGTTCATACGCAGGATCTTTTGTTTGCTGTGGAGGTGTAATAACGTGATTCTGTGTTTTGTCCAGCTGTAACGGCAGCTGCCCCGCCCTGCAGTTCGGCATCAACTGTTCCTCTGCCTGTGACTGTGGAGAGGGGGTCCGGTGCCACCCAGTCACTGGTGTCTGCCCCTACAGTACGTCCATCCATCCATTAAGTGCATTTGTGTATGCTGGTGCACGGACACGTTTCTTGATGTGTGTGTGTGTGTGTGTGTGTGTGTGTGTGTGTGTGTGTGTCAGGTGTCAGAGGTTCTGTACTAGCAGGCGTGCTGGTTCCTTTGCTCCTGTTGCTCCTTGCTGTGCTCTGCTGCTGTTTGTGTTGTGGAGGAGGCCGTGTTGATGGCAAAGACAGGTCTGTACCTCACCTTCCTCTATCAACATGATTTCCACTTAGCATGCTATATAAGCCCAAACACTATTGGACTACCTTGAACTGGAATGGAGGCAGTTTGGGCAGTTTATATTATTGTTATTATTATTGTTTGTGTAATTTCATGGATTTCTGAGCCGCAATGGCTGTGAACCTTTGAGGCCTCTTTTGCGCTCTCTCTCTCTACAGAACCATGTTTATATAACACAACCCAGAACCTGGAAGCATTAGCTTTATAATTCCTCCTTAAAAATGGACATTGTGGTATTATCATTACGTTTTGGGTGGTGGAAAGACATTCAGTTCAACTGCGGCACTGTGTAATAATGTGCCATTTAGATTATATAAAGCGTTGTAACCTTTATTCCAGAGCAACTGTGGCTAATGGAGGCTTGTCTGTTCGAATGAAATACCACGTGTACAGCGTCCTGGCTAACATCGGTGCTGCACTTCCCTGTATCTCTGACTGGTCCTCTGGCCTGCCTCGTGTCACTGGTCAGTCCTATAGCACAGTATTTATATCTTAATAGATTGTAATTTACAGATTGTGTACAAACTCTTTAACTCCAAACGTTGCACATATATGCAAAGATGACAAAGGACAAGATGGAGCATTTTGTAATTCACCATGAACTGCTTATTCTTATAAAGACTTTTCAGATTTATGAAAGTTTGATTATGTTTAGTGCGAAAACAAAGTCTATCATTACTAATTCCAAACTAATAGTAATAGAATTACATTAAAAGGTCTCTTTGCTTCTGGGAAATTAAATGTGTTTCTTAAAACCTTTACAACCATTATTTTTATTATCTGATCTATTTTTCACACACACACACACACACACACACACAGTATCTCACCATGACCCAGAGCTGACGTTCAACCACAGCTTCATTGAGCCTCCTTCCTCTGGCTGGGTGACTGAGGGGTCGTCCTTCGACAGTGACGAGGAGGAGGGAGAGGCACTCTACTGTGTCCCTCCAAGAGAAGGTAGGAACAGGGATTCACCAAACTTTATCATCGCTCTCTTTTGGTGGTGAGCAGCACTTCCCCCTCCTTCTCTTATTATGTTGCTGGACTTTTCGGTCTCCGTCTCTTTGGCAGACATCCCAGCGGTGGCGGGCGGCGAGTTCCAGGAGATGAGCTCCAAGTGTAACATGTTCTTAGACCCATCCGGCTTCAGCAGCGAGGACATCACCTCGCCCTTCAACATCCCTCGCACCTCCAGCATCGCCAAGTCCAAGCGGCCGTCTGTCTCTTTTGCAGAGGGCACTCGCTTCAGCCCCAAGGAGAGGCGTGGCTCAGCTCAGGATCCCGGCGCTCTCCTTGGACACCAACGCAACAAATCCAAGTCACCCTGGGGGGTGTTGATGCTGTCTGCCCTCCAAGGTCAGGGAGGTGGAGCTAGAACTGGGGAGGAAGATGGACCTGAGGGTGAGGAGAGAGAAGATGACGTGGATGTGCAGGCAACAGAAAATCAAGATTCAAGCTATGAGGTGGGGGACCAGGAAGTAGACAGAACCCCATCCCGGGGCACCCTGCAGGTCCCCGGGGCATCAGGACGAAGACGGACTATGTCCAACACAGCTGCCCATAAAGGGACCCCGCTGCCAACATCTGCCTCTGACGCTCAGGCGGGGGTCCCAAATAAGGTCACCACAGTGTACGTGACGGTGGGTAAATCGGGTAAGCCCGTGACCAAGCTGGAGTCGAGCTCTGAAGGCCCCGTTCAGGCCATGCTACGGCGACTCGGCAGCCTCCAGAGACAAAGGGAGCAGGAGTCTGGCAGGCCGAAGCCTAAAGCAGCCGAGGGGATCGCCAAACCACCCAGGAAGAAGCTTGGCGCTCGGGCGAGCGTGTGGGAGCAGGGAGGGCCGGCCGGAGGGGAGGTTGGCATATGTAAGCCAATCAGGAGAAAGCGTCCTTCTTTCAACTCCGCTGACACGGCTGGTGCTAATGACTCTCCATCATCAGAGAGCGGCACGCCGAAAAGGCCACTGTCGTCCATTTTGCAGAGCGTGCCAGAGGCGGCTTTAGATCCGAGGGCTGCGAGTGGTGAGCCCAGTTCAGGAGGAACTGAGAGCAGCTACCTGACCGTGGGACCAGCAGGAGATGCTGCGAGTCTCACCGAGGTCATCGCCAATGAAGGTGCAGTGGTCAGTGTGAACGATGAACCCTGCTATGAAAATGTCATGATTGACCACTAAGAAACTAATATGTCAGCAGGTCTGATGCAAACACAGCTGCATATTTATTATCCTGCAGTTACAATGTTACAGGCACACGGGGAACAACGTCTGTAAATCTGAGTAAAGGACTCTGCGATTCTTGAACTATTAGTTCAGCTTGAATGTTGATATTTATGCAGCATTTGTGATAGACAAAATACCTTAACCTTGAGCTTCAACTTTACAGTATGTAGATGAAACCTTTATATTTTAAGTTGAATATATATTAAACAAAAACATTGAATTGGACAGAATGTCAGGTGTGGTGTTTGGGTAATTTCTCCTAACAATACCACCAGATACATTCAGCATCTGCAATTTCTATATGAATAATGGAGCGATAATTGTTTTCAGTTGCTCTAGTGATGCATGTTTTATTAACTGTATACAAGTACTGTAATGTCTGTGTCTTGACTCAGAGGGGATAAACAGACACAAAGACTGGAGAAGAGTCTTTTATGGAAAATCATGCTGAACATCTGGGTTGTACCAGGAAGACAAGAACATATAGAAGTTGTTAAGCACTGTGAACTGTGTTTTTAATTCAAGCAAAAACAGATTTGAGTCTGCTGCTGTCCCGATGTTTTTATTTGTCATGGATGCAAATACAAGTAAGAACAGACTGTAACAGGCTGTGAATATGCGATGGAATGTGACCCGCTCTGAGTCAGTAAACAGTGCAACTTTTAGTCTCTCAAAAGCTGCTACAATTCAACACGGCTGCTTTGTCAGTGTATTATAGGATTATATTTTTCCCTCGCCCCACAGTCAGTAGAGGTCAGAAAACTGGAGTTGTACAAATGTTTCCCCTCGAGTATGAATGCATTAGGTTGCTGCCCTCTGTCAGTCAGACAGTCAGCCACATTACTGCAATTTAGGGATTTTTTTAATTACTCAAGGGAACATCTGTATGACCATATGATGAGCGTATGAAACCTCCATCGTGTCATGAGTGTTTTATATTTTCCTATTTACTGTATATATGTTCACAACTAATAATGAAAATAAACAATTTGAAATTTGTAGATACCTTATTTAAGTGATTTATGTATTTAAGTACTCTGTTACAAGTAAAAGTCCCGCGTTCAAAGTTAAAGTAGTATTACTAAAGTAGTTAAAGTAAAATTTACCTAAAGTAAAAAGAAAGTACACACACAAGGACAGAGTGGCACATTTGAGAGTGATATATTATCATATGCATCATGTTGTTGGAATATTACTACATATTCATTTACACATAAGCAACATTTTAATATCACAGCTGGTTGAGGTGGAGCTAATAACTACCTTATACACTGTGGGTTAGTTTAACCTCTAACGATGCCTCATGTATTGTATGTAAAGGTAATATCTGCAAAGTAACCAGTAACTATAGTTGATCGGATAAATGTAGTGGAGTAAAAAGGACAATATTTCCCTCTAAAATGCAGTAGAAGAATAAAGCCCTCAAGTAACCTCAAAACTGTACTTTAGTACAGTTAGTACTTAGTTAGATACCACCACTGATGCAATGTAATAAACTGCTTAGTTATTATGACACTGAAAAATAAGAAACGAGAACCTGTGAATCTTTAAATATAAAAACGTATAACTTTTGCAAATTCACTATTTTTTTTAAATCTAAACGTAGCCTAGAATTTAGCCACCCCTTTCAGACTGCTGACAGTTCCTTTGCTTTCTTCTCTCTTTCTTAATTGAGCCTATTTTCACTATAGCTGTTTTTAATAAAGCAGGTCAGCTGATGTTGACAATAGATTTCAGAAAACCAACCTGCTGAACTTTGGCCATGATGGGCAGTGTGCGGACTTTCATTGATCCCCAATATTTGCTCATGTCGATGCGCAGCTTGTTATGTGTTACACTGAACATGTTTGACGCTCTTTTTGTTTTTACAGCCACCACAGCTTGTTTTAGTTCAAATGAATCGGTTATATATAAATTTAGTACAAATGATCACAGTAAAATACCTAAAATATTTGAAACTACTTCTCTGCCCCAGCTGCTGTGTCTGAACAGCCGAGCCAGTACTTGGCGATGGATCTGGGATATGGAGGCACGGCAGCGTCAACTCTCTTTGTCCTGAGGTCCACTCTGTAGTATTTATCTAGAAAACACATAAAACAAGACAGTCATTAGTTTCCCCTCTGTGGATAACTTGAGAGCAGTGGGATTAGCAGAGGAAGGTCCAAACCGGTGCTCTGAAGGGATAACACCTTCCTTTTTGTGTAAAACAAATCTCATTCTGCCCGTGAACATAATTTCACAGTAGTTATGTAGAATTGTCGCTGCCAACGTTAATCAAAAACACTCCCTTTATACTTGTCTTTTCTTGTCTTGCCTTTGATGAGTCATAAATCAGACAACATAATATTGAACATTGCTGAAAGGCAGAAATACACAAGGAGTGAGAGTAAAGGGGGAACTGTGGTGATTTGAGGCTTCTGTTTCTTTGTCAAAACAAAACATGTGAAACTAGTTATAAGAAGTCGTTTGTGGCTACACAGAGCTGGGGAAAGTTTAATAAAATTACAGAGTTTCGGTCTGCTCTCCCAGCTGCATTCGACATCTGAAACTCATTTCACAAAGGCTTACTTTCACCTGTCTGTCTGACAAATCTGAAACATATCCCTGTATTTTTTATTTATTACGGAAGGGAGAAGCCAGCAGGTTCAGATTTACTGAGATTTGACTCTCTTGTTTTATTTGATGTATTTTTGCTGCTTCTGTGTTTTCTGACCAAATTGGATAATTAAGTTAAATGGGATTTGCTCCCATGAGGCTTTGACAGCATGCCAATAAAAAAGACTCCTGAGATAAGCTGTTCTTTATTATTGCAATTTTTCCCATTATGGTCACATTGGACACTGAGAATATTGCATTTTAAAGACAACGCAGTTAATCCACAATGAATACAAGTGTTAGTAGCAGCCTTAGTTGTAATGCACATCTCAGTTTTCAGTGGTGATGACTCCAGCTGGATCATCCTGTGGTCTAAAGGTTGAATGAATGAACATATTTATTAACCTACACTGCTAATGAGTCTGACCCTGCTGTGTTACCTCCTTTGAAGAAGTAGACGCTCTGCGTGGGCAGACCCCTGTGGATGGGCGGGCCACCTCTTGAGTCATAGTTGCCTCTGTTGTTCTGGGGGTAACCATCTCTCCGTCTGTCCTGGTCCCACACTCGTCCAAGCCTCTCCTCTATTTCCATCCTCCTCTCTGCAACCCTCAGACCCATTTCCATTCCTCTTTCCGCCAAATCCTGACCCATGTTTATCCCTCGCTCGGCCATGGACTCCCAGAAGGGTGAACGGCTTTGTCTCCTGCGACCCCACTGCTGTCCGTACTGCTGGTTCCACTGCTGGCCGTCCTGCTGGTTCCACTGCTGGCCTTGCTGCTGTCCGTACTGCTGTCCATACTGCTGGTTCCACTGCTGGCCTTGCTGTTGACCCCACTGCTGGTCGGGCTGGTAGTCGTCGGAGCGTCTCATGGACCTCCAGGGAGGGACATACATTCTGCCTGTCATGACAGCATCCACTGGAGACTTGAGGCCCTTCCAGTCTTTCTCAATGAAGTGGTGTTTGTCATGATGCTGAGGCACTGAAGAAGGTTAAACAAACATTACGCTGTACAGAGTGACAACACCTGCTTCCTCCCCAAAACTAGTACAAATGATCTTTAACGCCCCAACTCACAGTCAGAGAAGAGCTGGCTGAAGAAACGTTCATAGCTGTTGTAGTAAACGTCTGTGTAGCGCCTGAACATCGTGGAGGGAGAGCTCTCAGACATGGTGATACACTCCTCGTGGGACGGCTGGTGCAAAAACTCATACGTGTAATACTGATCCGCTGGAGAAACCAACAAGACGCATTTGACATTTAAGTCACTTCTTGTCCACATTAGAACACATTAAAACAGCAAATATTCTCTAGAAATATCTGGATATATTGTGTAATGTCTGGCTGTACCTTTGAAAAAGTAGACCTTCTCTTTCCCATTGTGACCAGGAGCAGGCAGAGCAAACGCTGCATCCACGTGATCAGGAATTTTGTCAAAGCCCACGCTGATATCTCGAGGGTAGTCCTCTTCCAGCACCCCGTTATCGAACCTCCAGTACCTGTTTCCCTAATAAAAGTTTAGATTAATTTAAACATTCAGATGTTATTACCGCAGAGGTCTGACACACCTTTAACTGGTGAAATGAATACGAGATCATTTCCTGTGTGCCCACCTTGAACATATAAGTCTTCCCCTGACAGTTGATGCGGGTGAAGGCAGCATCAATAGGCCCGCTGATGCCCCACACGTCCTTTATGAGCTTTGGATAACCGGGAAGCACTGACTGCTGGTCCAGTTCAAAAAAGTAGTCACCTAGAAAGAAAGTTCATAAGCATGTTCCCCCAACAACAAAAAGATCTTACACTTTATATTATTGGGTTTAGTTTTCTTAATCAAAGGTCAGATTACTAGATTTGATGGATCCCACTGCCAGTCGCTCACCTCTGAAGGCATACATGGAGCCATTTTTTAGTTGCATGAAAGAGTCAAAAGGCCTCCCACTGCAGGCCACGGCGTCTGGGTCGGGGGCTTTGGTGGTGGCTGTTGTGGCGGGAACAGTGGTCGTCTCAGCTGCTGCATCAATCTGAGAGGGTTCAGTCGTGCTGGGGTCGTTCTGCTGTGGTGGGACTGTCTGTGAAATGGGTGTTACCTGCACAACAGGGGTTTTCTGAAGAATGGCATCCATCAGTCGCGGGGGTTTGGTCATTTCTAGTATGGTTTCTGGATGTTGTCGTGGTCTGCGATCGAAGTCGGAGATGCTCAGCTGTGGTGTGGGCCTCAGCTGATGACTGATGGCTGTAAAAGAGGTGAGGCCGTGTGCTGCACGTCCAGGGTGTGGAGTGGTACCTTCAAACAGCTCGCCATCATCATCCTCTGCAAACACAAACGTGTCTCCACGAGCTGAGGGGGAGAAGTGATGTCAGTGATCATGTTTGCCCGCACCACTTGGACTCACACCATGACCGTATCTTCAACAAATGAGCAGAGAGGTTTCTTACTCGTCATGCCACACATGACCTCAAAGTCAATGCAGCAGCTCTTGTAATACTTGCACATCGAATCACACTGGCACTTCTTTTGAGAGTCGAAGCCATTCTCACAGCGACTCATACAGGACTCTGAAGACAGAATGACAGAGTTAAAGAAAATGCATTATCTTTGTTGTTTATGGTATCCTCGTTGTATTCACAATTGTAATTAGTGCTGGAACAAACTGATTGACTAATTGAAGTCATTTATTAAGAAAAAATGCTGAATATCCACTTCATAAATATGATAATTTGCTGCTCTTCACAGTTTTATATTGTTTAAAATTTGAACAAATTTGGAATTTGGACTGGTGGTCAGACAAAACAAGCAATCTGAAACGATCACTTTGTGTTTCAGACATTTTGATGGCCATTTTTCACTGTTCACTGTGGTAAACAATTCATTAATTATAGTCAAAACAATCATCTTTTTATTTGATAATGGCTATAACTGTTAGTAGCAGTCCAAACTGTAACAAATATGTCTGACAGGCCAGTCAAAGAGGATACTTTTTAAACAAATGAATGAATGAATTGAATTAATTTCTTTTTAAATGTTAATTTGTTTATCTAATAATATGTAATATGTAGATGTAGCTGCTGATAGAAATATACAAACTCTAAATCAGGACACATTTGACACACAGTACATTATCAAGTCAGACTGTAACATGACAAAACCAGCAACACTCCTCTGTTTGCTTACTACAAATGCTTTCCTGAATTTTAAAACACATTTTTTTACGTTTTACTTACCATCTGCGGCGAAAGCGTGAGCGAGCAGAGCAAGCAGCAGGGCGGTCCACAGCCTCATGTTGCCTCTGTTGTGTGAGAGGACAGAATGAGAAAGTAATGACGAGCCGTGTGCTCCCAATCATTGGAAACATGTGTCAGTCACCCACTTTCTTGTTTACTTTAACCCTATTTGCAAACCCTTTTTTTTTTCTCCCTCAAATGAACAGAGGCACAGACAGAGAGAAAGAGATCGATAGGAAACAAAAGTTTAAGCAGTGTGCTCATCTGCTGACCCCTGACCCCAGTCCAGTCCACGGGTCATGTACCTGATCACAGAGCAGTGACGCTCTCTCTGCAGTTTGAGTAATGCTACGCACTCAGCAACATCATGCAGTGTTATTTTATTACTTGCTGTCAGGACAAGACCAGACCTGAATGTAGCTTGTAACCTGCCGTCACTGTGAAGGAGACAGAAGAAGGAAGTACCGGTCTCGTAAAACAGTTTACCAAATGGTCACGAGCTAATAAAAAAAAGATTTCACAACTGATTAAAAGCTAGTTAGACCAGACTTCACCTTTGTCGCCACGTGTATGTGTGTGTAATGTTTAAGTTTCATGTTTCATAATGATGATTTTTATAAGCACGCAGTCATGTGATGACTGTGGACAATTCACAAAAACCACAACCACAGGTTTGTTCCCAAAACATTTTTCCCAGTCTGTTTAAATGCAAGTCTAAATGGTGTTTGGTGGGAAAATATTCAATCCTTTAAATGTTTGTTTGTCTGGTGGCTTATAGAAGTCACATTTTCATATATTGAGTCCAAAAAACACAGGAATCAATGGTCAATATTGTCTCGTGCAACGTGGTGGCTTTCTCCATGCTTTCAGTGTTTTCAAATCCCTTGAATTACTGTTAAATGTTATTTGTAATGTTCTAAACGGGGTAAATATTAATTATTTTAAACCATTATTCCATATGGCATTGCAGCTATTAAGATAAATACTGCATCTGTATCTTCTCTCTTTATAAATAGTATGTATTACACTGTGTCAGCCAACTCAAAAGAGAGTTTCTAGTGATATAACTCCTTATTTATGAGAAATAACAGAAATTGTATCCAGAGACAATGACGGTGTGGCTCCGAGGCTTTTGTTCCAGTTCTCCAGCAGAGGGCCTGCAGTTTTTACACAATCCCGATGATGGGCAAGCTCTGTGATGCACGGAGGAGAGAAAGAGGGGAGGGGGACTCGTGCGCTTCTTTCCCCTTCCATATCCGGAGTCGGTGGAGGCCTCTGAAGACACAGTTTGCGGATGCTGACCGAAGGATGCGATAGGGCAGGGCGGGGGAGAAGCTGCCGGACAGCGGTGTGATATTTTGTATTTTTCTGCAGGAGACGAGCCGCTGCAGTCGGCCAGATGAGGTGGAAAGTGTGCGAGAGGAACGGGCCTCCTTTGTCTGCAGAACCTCAGTGAATGCAGGTCAAGAGACAGACAACAATAGCGTGTTTTCTTCTCCGGAAAACAAGTGGGATTCGCTTTCTGTGCCTTTAGTTTGAGCTCCAGCGTGCCGAGATTCCGCCTCTATGGGGACACTTCTGCAAACGGACCAAGTCATCTGTGGGTCGGCGGGATAAACGAGACAAAGGAGCAGCTGTTGAGGAAGGACTGTGTGCAGGCACACCGTGACCTGCTCAAGATCTGCTTATAAGTGTTTATGGGCTTAGGCTGCTGCCAGCGGTGACATCGAGAGAGAGTGGGGTGATGTAATTCAGTGGAAACGTCTCCAGGGGTGGGTTCCGTTTACAAAGTAGACTGTGAATCACTGAGAGGGATACGAGTAAACAAACACTCAGCATCCACTGATACTGACGTGTTTCTGCCGGTAGATGCTATTTTCTCTGGCGCTCTTCCTGTGGAGGATCTACCGACATTTCTCCATCATGTTCAGCTCAGACAGACTCACGGTGCCGGAGTATGTCAGCCGGCTGCAGAGAGCGAGGAGCGGCTCCGGCTCCGGCTCCGACCCCAGAGCGGTCTCCCCGGGGGTCAGTGCCGACGTCCAGGCGGTTCTGGCCACGTCCCTCCCCGCCCTGCGCTCCGCCATCAGGAGGCTGAAGTCATCCACGGAAACCTGTGATTCAGATGAGACGCACAGGGCCATCGCGGAGATCTTTCAGCTGGTGAAGGAGGCCTGGGTTTTGCCCACCATAGGCCGCCAGGTGGCCGAGGACATCTGCAACAAGATCCGGCTGGATGGAGGCCTGGAGCTGCTGCTGCAGCTGCTGCAGCCACCTGCTGTGGAGATCACCTATGAGTCTGCAAAACTGCTGGAGCAGATCCTGATCTCAGATAACAGGTAGAGTGTGCACAGGGATGGACAAAATAACGGGGACACGTTATTATTATTATTATTATTATAGACAGCAGTTCAGCAATACACAGACAAGTTCCCTTTTAATGTTCCGTTTGTGTTGAGATTGTGTCAGAAAGGTGTTAATTATTCCTCCATAGACAGACAAAACAACCCACACAACTCACAATATCATGCAATACAGTAAAATAGGCGTTTCTGCCATGTGAGCCAGGCCGAAATAATAAACGATCCAGATGAATCAACACCTCTCTGACAGTTTCAGTGAAGATGTGAAACTTCGCAAGGCTGTTCTTATTGGTTTGTAAAAGTTAAAGACAGTATTCACGTTTTTCTGTCCACCCCTATATATCTATGTTGGTTTTAGGGCACATTTTCCCCACCTCTGAGCTGCTGTTACCCATGAATGTTTGACATTGTGTTTTAGAAATCATTTCAAAGAATAATTAATTGTCAAAATTGTTGCTTATTCTGTTCTGTGACAGTAGAATTGCAGGCTAGGTAACTGACTGGATGAGTCAGGTTTTTTACATTTATAAACTTCTGTTTGACAGAGATTATTTAGCACGTATGGGTCTGGGGGTCGTCCTCAACCTGACTCGAGAGCAGGAAGATGGACAGCTGGCTCGCAGTGTCTCGGGGATCCTGGAGCACATGTTCAAACACACCGAGGAGACATCCGTCCACCTCATCTCTAACGGTGCCCTGGATGCCCTCCTCTTCTGGTGCCGGGGTACAGATCCCACGGTGCTGCGCCACTGCGCTGTGGCACTGGCAAACTGTGCCATGTACGGAGGCCACCGCTGCCAGAGATGGATGATCGAGAAACAGGCAGCTGAGTGGCTTTTCCCACTGGCTTTTTCCAAAGAGGATGAACTCATTCGCTTCCACGCGTGTCTGGCTGTGACTGTGTTGGCTGCAAATCGGGAACTTGAGAAAGAGGTGGTGAAGTCTGGAACCTTGGAGCTGGTGGAGCCGTTCATTGCCTCTTTGGATCCGGATGACTTTGCCCGCAGCTTATTGGACAGTGCAGACTGCATGCAGGGTAAGACGGCATCGGACCTGCAGCATCTTTTGCCGTTGCTGGATGGCACAAGACTGGAGGGAAAGTGCATTGCAGCCTTTTACCTTTGTGTTGAGGCCAGCATCAAGTACCGCCAGCGCAACACTAAGGTACAAACACTGTCTGTTTCCCATGTAGCTCAAAGTGTTAGATAATACTATCTGGTAGCTTTGTTGGGACTGAATCTGTGCTGCTTTTAAGGTGTTTCAAGAGATCGGAGCAGTGCAGAGCCTAAAAAGAATTGTCATGTACTCCAGTAATGGCACAGCCTCTTCCCTCGCCAAGCGGGCGCTGAGTATGATGGGGGAGGAGGTGCCGAAACGTATCCTGTCATGTGTTCCCAACTGGAAAACCTGTGAAGTGCAGACCTGGCTGCAGCAGGTTGGCTTTAGTGCCTGTTGTAACCAATTCCAGGTATGTTCAACTGTTTTATTACTCAACAGAAAGATAAATTCGGGCATAGAGATCTACCTATTATACAATATGTCGGACATTCCTTACTATCTTACTTTATAGGAGCTCCAGGTGGACGGAGACCTCCTGCTGAACATCACAGAACAGGATCTGAGCAATGATCTGGGCATGACTGCAGGCCTCACTCGCAAGAGGCAAGTGGTACAAACCTTTCAGCACATGGGTCAGGGGCCGAGCAATGTAACACCTCTGTTCTGTCTCGTCCTCCAGGTTTTTGAGAGACTTACGAGTCTTGAAGACTTATGCCAACTACTCCACGTGCGACCCAAACAACATGGCTGATTGGTTAGTTGAGGTGGACCCTCGTTTTCGTCAGTACACCTACGGCCTGGTCCAGTCAGGGGTGGATCTTAACAATGTCCAGAATCTGACTGATCACCAGCTACAGCATGACTGCCACATAGACAACGGAGTCCACAGAGCCAAGATACTGTCTTCCAGCCGCAGGCCCTTAAAACCGTGCTTTACAGACGCTCAGCCTGCAGGGCCCGACGTGTTCATCAGCTACCGTCGGACTACCGGTTCCCAGCTGGCCAGGTCAGTACTGAAACATGATTAGTGGAAAAGGAGGTAATTCGGGAAGAGAAAATGGGTTAAACTAGACCCAGGGCACGAACAGAGGGCATACAAGTATAAAGTTTCTATATCTTTGCTAATCCTGAACAAAAACTATACGTTTCCTCCCTGTCACAAGCCTTCTAAAGGTGCACCTGCAGGTTCGAGGATACAGTGTCTTCATAGATGTGGAGAAGCTCGAAGCCGGGAAATTCGCAGACAAACTGATACAGAGTGTACAGAGGGCACCTAACTTCATCCTGGTCCTGTCCGCCAATGCGCTCGACAAGTGCATGGGTGACACTGCCATGAAGGATTGGGTGCATAAGGTCAGATGTTTTCCATTCTCTGCATGTGAGGGACGCTATGGTGAAATGTCAGGCCTCATTTTATCTCACTGTTGCTTAAAACCTTCACTTCCACTGCACATTATGCCCTTATCAAGATAATCCACATGTATGTTGATACAACAGCTGAACAGTATTAGCTGGAATACATCAGGTCAGATTTGCGATAGGTGCATATAACATTCAAACTGTATGCACTATACACTAATTTGTCTTTGGGTAGTAATTTGGTGTTAAGAAATTCCAATGTCTTGGTGAAAGTATCACTTTATGATAGCTGAAGTTAATAAAATATATCAAGACTCAATTAATTTAACTCAAATATAAATGTGCCAGGTGAGGAAATGTAAATTCTGGCTGTTAAACATGATGTGCAATGCTGTAAAATTTTGTTGCTTAGCTAAAACCCCATTGATTATAGCGGCGTAGTTTTGCACTGTGCTAGGTTGGCCACATGTCACTATTAAATCTCTACTCTTTTTCTCTAGATTACATATTCTTATATTATATTATATGTATTCTTATATATGAATATTACTAATTCATAATCATGTCAACTACTAGTTACTTTTAGCTGTGCAAAATGCACATTAATGTCAAAATTCCTTGCAACGGGATTAGAAAATGTCACTAACTTTTGTCTTCTGCAGAATGCCTGAGAATTACACACTTGTGGAATCTCATCAGTCCGGACGCATCTATATAAATATCAGTTGAAATGACACGTGACATACATACTGTAGCTGAAACAAGTGATCACATGATTTTGTATTTGCAGATGATTCCTCTAATTTGGGCTTTTACATATCTGGACATTTCATTTTCATAAACTAAAATACATTTTCATTAATCCTGCAGGAGATAGTCACAGCCATGGCTGGCAAGAAGAACATAGTTCCTGTCACAGATAATTTTACGTGGCCCGACCCCATGTCTCTGCCAGAGGACATGAGAGCAATTCTCAACTTCAACGGCATCAAGTGAGTCACTGTATACTTGTCTAAAGCTTTACTATGAATAGCCATGTTATTATTGGTTAGCACATCGGTGTTATTGGGACAGCGCATTTTCACGATGTTCACCACATGTCTGTGTGGTGCACCTGCAGTAAACTTTAATTAGGAGGGGGAATCCCAACAGGTTTACCACTGATTCAAGAGTTTACGGTGTGTCATAACTACACAGTCCCTTTTCATGCAAACATTATTAATCTTTTAAAGCCTCTTTTATTTCTTGAATTAATTATTTATGAATACACGGGTTAACTTGTTATTGTATGTGATTTAGCAGATCTGTAACATATCCATTAGCTTATAATGCACACCATCAAACGCCTGCTGCCTTTTCTTGACACAGATGGTCCCACGAATATCAGGAGGCCACGATCGAGAAGATCCTACGCTTTCTGAAAGGACAGCAAGACCAAGTGGACTGCCCTGACGCCTCCAAGGGGCAGGAAAAGAAATGAAATGACATAAACAAGGTTTGATCTCAGCTATGATAACTGTCAATGATGCCAAATTGCACATGGACGATGGTGAACTCGCCGGCAGCTTTCCCTGCTCTCCCCAAACGCATGTGAAGTTAATTTGATAATGTTTAGATGACATGCTCACACAAATAGCTAATATACACAGACCTAATATACTGCAAATAATAGACAATGAAATTTAAAAAAGGGAATTCAGATTGTATATAATAAACTGTAAGCCTTTAATGTATGTAATCAGGTACAGTATATGCCTTCTGTCTCTCAGGAAAATAACTGATAGATCAGCTGCCATTGGCACCCAGCAAATCATCAATAGCAATCAATTTCTGAAACATCCACTAACTCGTCAGTCTTCATAAAAGTTACATGCAGTCATCTTTTGTTGAACTTAAACACTGTACGTTCGTAGGAACAAAGCAGGTCTCTGATCTTTACCGACATTTGTGTTTTGTTTTTATGTTTGGGTTGTGATAGAAAGGAAACAGGTCCTAGCAGATGCATTGATTGTTGACATAATCTAAGCTGGAGACATGTACAGAATTAAATGAGCTACATACTGTAGAACTGCACCTCTAATCTAACCAAATACAGATTTAGGAGTGTACAGGCAACGACAAAGACCCATGTAGTATTAAACATTTCCTTCCTTCTGTACAAGTGGATAAAAATTAAAAAACTTTGAACTGACGTACATTAACTTACAGTACTCACAAATGCACTGTTGACTCCTTGACAACATAGTGTAATACATTAAACTATCATTTAATACTGTTGACTTGAGGTCTCCTTCGCCATAGTGTTCAGACTAATGAGCTATTATTTGTTGGCTTTGGAATAAAATGTCATCCTTGTTCACTCTGTATATATACACACACAACAGAAGCAGTCAAGTAACAAGAAAAAGAAATCCAGCAATAGAAAATATGCAACACTGAGGCTTGTGAAAATACAAAAAGACGTGTAAATCATGATAATGCTGAAATCAGTATGTGATAAAACATTGGTCAAGTCTTGCAAATTAACCAAAAGCAGTCATTAAGATGTGTTGGTCACATATTCTATAAAACAATATTATAATAGCCTGAATAGCCTTTCTGTTGTGCAGAGATTTTATCTCATCTTTCTTTAATATTGTTTTCCTCCAATGTCCACCATATAGCATTTATTAAATGTCTAATTGACATGAATTTTTTAAGTAGCAAAACAGGATTTCATTTTATATTATCATGTTTTTACTGTTCTCTCTCTCTCTCATAATTTGGCCCCTACATTTGAAACATTGTTAACAATAAAATGTGTTTTAAAACATTTAACAATGAAATTCTTCATTTGAATTACGTGTGACATGTAAAAAGAAAGAAATTTACCATCATCTTTATCACAAATTATCCAAAATGATCCGGGTCTATTTCAATAAATAAAACAATTGTGACTTATAAATACTGCACAACTGACTACGACAAAGAATACACAGCTCTGTAGGTATAGGCCTGAAGAATGATTGCGATCACATGATCCAACCAAACTGTCGACCATTGTCAAAAACAATCTGCATGTGGATCAAGTCACAGTAGCTGAGTTAATATTTCACTTAACCTTCTAAAATTCCCTTTGTGCATTTTAAAGCTGATTTGGCAGCTCTTGTTCACTCACTGTGCAAACGAGGACCTGGCCCCTGTATGCATGTTGGCTGTGGTCCTGTGCTCTGGCACTATCCAGTGTTTATGGTGGTGGGAGGCGGACCTTCAGGGACTTTGGACTGTGCTCTCTACTTTATGGAGAGACGGGGGAGGGAGGGTCAAGGTGTAACTCCTGGCTGCCGCTGCAGTTTCACTCTCTCTGTTGTGGATTACTGATAGTTGGGTTTGGACAAGTTTGGCACAGATGATCTATCTGCAAAGTGTGATGCCATGAATCTCAGGTACTGACTTCGCCATTTAAAGGGTTTGCATAGACCACTTCCACCAACAGGTTTGGTATAGCCCTTAACACGAGCACTCTCCACTCTGATGTGCAAACAAACAGTGGTGGAAGAACTTCTCTGATATTTTACTTAAGTAAAAGCAGCAATACCACAGTGAAAAAATACTGTTTCAAGTAAAAGTCCATCATTCAAAATTTTAATTAAAGAGGTAATGCACACTTAAACATCAGTTTTGAGCTGTAAACTAAATTATTTGACTGTACTGTGATGAAACACATCAGTGCTGGTGTTAATATTAACATTTCTTGCCAACTTAAAAAAACACAAATCTGCATTTCTTGGGTTGAATATGGCTCTACATCATCTACTGTTTTAAATCAACCCTGAACCATGCAAGGCCAATGCTGAGATAGAGTCAACTGGTTGGGACCTGTCTACGCCATGAAATTCACACAAAAAAAGACTAACCAGTGTCATTCAGTCTCCCCCGTGTCTGAGATCTGGAGAATTTGGAGGCCAAGTCAACACCCTACACCCTCGTTGTCGTGTTCCTCAAACATTCCTGAATCATTTCTGCAGTGTGGCAGGGCACATTATCCTGCTGAAAGAGGCCACTGACATTAGGGAATACCGTTTCCATGAACTCGGCCTTTCATGGAAACTGTATTCCTAATGTCCTTCACTTCACCTGTCTGTGGTCATAATGTTACGGCTGATCTGTGTATATATAAAATTACCTGACACAGGTAGTGTTAGTTAGGGTAGTGATTAGTTCAGAATGGTTCAAATAAAAAAAATGATGATGGTATCAAAAGTCAGGAGTTTGATTCTTCCTTCTTTGGTCTTGATTATTTTGGTGTGACTAGTTGGAGGAATCCCATCGCTGAGCTGGCTGCCAGCTTCCCCGTCACTTTGTTAAAATCAAAAGTCTCTTCCAACATCACAGATGGACATGATGGATGTCTCTGTGTCAGAGCTGCTCACCTCGTGGACTGACACCAGGATGAACTTTAACTCTCTGACGGGTTCTTGCCCTCTGCCTCTCTTCAGGTCAGCATGCCGTGGCGTCCCTTTGGTCTCTCCTCTGGTCTAAACACTGCAGGGTCCTAGAAAAACACACACGGAAAGGGTGAATGATGTACTGCTGCTCATTTTAAACGCTGTTTTTTTAATGTTATTGTTGAAAATGCCTTGAACTAATAAGAAAACAACAAAAAGACATGGTCAATTAGGCCAATGAGGCAAGAGAAAACTCACCCAATTATCCCAGCGGGGATTAAGAGGATGACGGCAGCAAAAAGGAAGGGGAAGCCCTTCATGAAGTGCAGCGTGGCTGGGTAGAGGGAGTTGAAGACGCCACTGCCCACCAGAAAACACAAGCTCTCCACACAGGCAACAGAGGCAAACAGGGCACCTGGGAGAAAGTACAAAAACAGAACTATGTCTACAACCTGCTGGACACAAGCTGTCCCTCGTGACAAAGGGACATGTGCTCCATGCTGGACTGTAGCATTATCATACAGATTTAATCATAATAATTCGAATTCACTGACTCTTCAAACACTGACGCACTGAGTTAGGTCTCGTTCCCAGAAGCGTCCTGACCATTTTGGTACAAATTACATAAAAAGCAAGAAAACAATATTCTTTTTCTCAATAAAAAATTCTCACATCTTGAAATCCCAGCAGAGTTTGCTGTTAAATTGGCTTTGAACACATGTAAATGTACATGCACATTGACGGACCTTGTTCTGATGGGTCCACTAACTTGGACAGCTTTGACCTGAGCACAGGTGTGGCAGCCATGAAGAGGAAACACAGACCATAACCTGGTGACAGAAAAAGTAGCATATTTGAATTTTGATACACAATGCGGAGCTCAGACAGGCCAAATGTTTGATGAGTACAAGAGTTATACTGTACATACTGCAATATTACTGTGATATCTTAAATTCTGTTTTTATATTTGTTCTCAGTCATAAGATGGTCCATACGTTATTGTGCAACTACTTCAAAATCTCTGAAAACCTCCCTACACTGCACGGTTAAACTTTTGTGGTTTGTGTTCATTATTTCCACAGGCTATGAGCAGGGTAAGTACTCTGTTTTTATTGGCTAATATTCAAGGTTGCCAACATACGCAACCTGTTCAATCTGTCGCTTTCTGTCGATAAGGCTAGGAAAGCACATATAAAAATAGAGGATAATGGAAGTAAAAAGGTCACCGGAAAAACAGGTGGGTGCTGCTACCCGTTAGTTGCATATATCTGTTTGCCTTATAAAGGCAGAATATGTTTTATAATCCTTAGATTGAAGAAATCAATAAATAAAATCAGACCATGAAGTCATTTGACTTGTATTATACTTTTGTAAATGAATAGAAAACTGCACAAATCATTTAAAAATGTTTTTACGTTGTTTACAAAACATCTGGAGGTCAATAAGTCCGTCCGGATTCCTTCACCTGTGAACATGAGCTGGGTGGTGTCAGCTGCAGAGAAGACCAGCAGCCCAGTGATGTTGGAGGCCAGACCCACGAGAGCCACCCAGGAGTCGTCCATGCAGCGCTGCATGATCTTCAGCCCCAGCAGGCTGGTGAGGTAGGCCAGGTGCTGAGCTGCTGATCCGTAGCCAATGAGGGCCGGCCCCCAGCACAGCGGCGAGCTCAGCTCATATAACACATACAGCTCCCTGCTGCCGAAGTGTACGGCCACCACCAGAAAGAAACACAGCAAGTAAAGCCACAGTTTGCTTCTGTGAAATCTTCCACTCGCCTCGCTGTTACTGCCTCCTGTTGAGAAGAGGCGCCAGACAGCTTTATAGTGGCGAGAGGTGAGGAACCTGGCACTTGGGTCTGGCAGGACAGACTCACGGACAAACAGGTAAGCGTACAGAGCCGCAGCCAAGTTAGTGGCCAGGACCAGCCAGAATGGGTTGATGTACCTAAGTAAAAGGCATAAAAATATAATGGTAATGATCACCAATTAAGATAGCAAAAAGTTTTAACAAAGTGCACTGAGGTGAATAACACAGATTGTGCAACAACACACATTTCCTACCCTTGTGCCCGTCGCCATTGCCCTCCGATGATGCTGGCTAGCATCCCTGAAAGGCCCAGACAAGCCTCCAAGATTGCCACCCTGAAGGTGCGGGACTTTCTGTCACTGGTGTCAGCCACATATGAAAAGCAGCCTGCCAGGATGGCGTTGAAATCTCCTGAAAGGCCACTAAGCAGCCTGCCCACCAGAAAGTAGACCACAGGCAGCTTCAGGTACATCACCACTAGGTAAACCACTGCTTGGAGGGCCAGGCCCAGGTTGGGGAGGATAAGGACAGGCCTGCGACCAGCAAGATCACTCCACGAGCCCAGGAGAGGCACCACCACCAGGCCTACAGAAAAGCCCCCAAGACTGATGTACAGGTTCCAGTGGGCTGTCAAGGATTCCACCTCCTGCAACAACAACAACAAAAAAAGGTGTGTGATGAAACACTGTAATGGCACAAGAGGCAGTTGAGGAGATTCAAGTTTCTGCTGCTTGGTTCCTACCTTTACCACAATCACATTTACTGAGCATCCTATGTGTAACTTTTTTAGAACATATTGTCAGAGCTCTGGTGAACAGGACTGAAAACCACTGATCTATCTGCATGTTCATCTTCTCCCGGTTGCTTAGTTGCTTACTTGTGACTGCTCTTCTTCTTTGGGGAAACTTTTTCTTAAACTTTATTTTTAATCTATGCACTTGCATCTCTGGAATCTCTTTACGCAATTGTCACATTTTGCTTTTTAAAAAGAGGGCTTCTAAATGTACCAGCATTTATTGTACCAAGGATTTTTTATGTGTTGCTTTTTGTCAGTGAATTGTTGGCATGTTTAGCGGATTATTGTTTAGTACAATGTCGTCTTGTTTTGGTACATATTTCTATAAACATTCCTCATTATGTTTCTTTGCATGCTGTGTATTGTGTGCTTCTGTGCTGCATGTTTTATATTTTAGGCTATAATTTACATCAATTGGTATTGTTTTGCATGCAACTATTTTAATAAGTGTTTCAGCTTTAATCTTAGATTCTTGTTTAGGGTGATTATGTAACATTCGTCCTGGGACTACACAGGAAAAGCAGCCTTTTGACACTTTGTTAATGACTCAATAAATAAAATCCAGCCTATTTGCCCACATTTGTAGTGTTTGTAATTGCGATTCCTTGACTTAAGACTTCAGTCTATTTCACAAGGTGTTTCCATTACTTTGTCTAAATCCCCTGTAAATTAAGAAACGCCCCCCCCCCTGGTTGCTAATCATCCACACCTGGTCCTCTGCAACTAGCATACCTGACACCAGCTGCAGTAACATGTTCTGCCTAGTAGCTAGCTAGCTAGCTCGCTAGCTTTCTGACTACCTTCTGGAGAGGGTCGCGGGGCACAGAGCCGTTGCTGCACTCCGACCTCTTGGAGCCGTTGTAGCCGAGGTCCTCGCTGATGCGGTCCCACAGATACTGTGTGGTCAGAGGCGCCTGCAGGGCCAGAGAAAACATGGAGAGGAACAACACCGGCTCCACGGAGACTGGCAGCGAGCATGTAAACGGTGGTCGTGCAGACCGGGTGGTCGGTGCGTCAGCCTCGTCTTTGTGGCCGTTGGTCGACGTTTCCTCGTCGGTTGATGTGGCGTTGAGCACGTCGCCGGGGAGGATCGCTGCGGTGTCCGACTCGTCCATGTCAAATCTACTTTAAAGTGCAAACATGAACTGTGTTGGCGTTGCTAACTTTGTATCCAGAGTATCTGAACACAAGCTTGCTCCTTACTCTTTTCTGTAACGCTAACTGTTTAGCTAACCAGCTAATCATGCTAACGCTAGTTTGTTTACGCTGCTGGTGTTTCTTTTGGGTGAAGTAAAACAGCTTGACGGTAACTTATCTACCAGCTCAGCTAAATAAAGGAAGCGAGACTGGTGCAGGTTACAGTGGGAACTTGGCAACCTCGTATGGACGAAGAGGTGAACTACAAGACGAATGTACTCAACAAATAATCTATTTCTATAACATCCAAGTGTTTTTAAGTGTTTGTCAACCTCCCACAGATTCTAAAAACGCACATTCCCACAAAAAAACCCAGAGGACCTAATATCCCCAACAACCCTGCTACAGAAAACATCTCAGTTGAAATGTCAGTTAATGATGCATTCAAAACTTAAAATATGTATAATATCTGGTCATTTATGAGTCTCTGTAGTAAGGCCTTTATTGTGTGCACAAAATATGGGTAAAAGTTTTGATCAACAGAAAAGACCCAAAGTTAGACTAAAAACACACAAAGACAAAACCTTGAGACTTGGTCTTACAGCGCCTTTAAAAGAGTATTTTGATGTAGTTTTCTCGGCTTACGGCCATACCACCCTGAACACGCCCGATCTCGTCCGATCTCGGAAGCTAAGCAGGGTCGGGCCTGGTAAGTACTTGGATGGGAGACCGCTTGGGAATACCAGGTGCTTTAAGCTTTTTCACTTCTCTTTGAATAACAGCAAAGGTTGCTGCTGCTTCTTCAGTATAGACAGAGATTTCAGTAAAGTAATTTTGTCTATTACTTTATCAAAAGACAAAATCTTCAGACTTGGTCTTACAGCACCTTTAAAAGGATGTTTTGATGTAGATGTTTTTGTAATTGTCTATTACTTCATCAAAAGACCAAATCTTGAGACTTGGTCTTACAGC